>JAATLQ010031808.1:0-13440 GCA_013421005.1 Heliconius erato x Heliconius himera
GGGGACGCGTGGTGGTCGGCGAACCGTTACACAGCAAGAATTTTTTAGTATCGTAATTTCAAATCTGTGCTACTAATCTTCTAAAGTACTTATTAAAATGAAAAACAGTAAAGAACATTTTGATCTACATTAAATGGAAAAGGTAACTAATATACTTATTTATATACTGAGAGTAAAGGATAAACATGAATCGATATAGCTTTTCTCTAAAACTATTTGTAATTTCGAAATATTGTAAAAAGCAAGATTTATCTTTGCTTAACGTAGAAAATTAATAACTTAATTTAAAGGATAAGGTTTAATATCATTATGGACACACATCCCTCTCAATAAGAAAATATATTTAAATTACTATCTAATTTCCGTCTCCTATACGCTTGCATTAGTAATATTTAAACGACTTTGTCTTGGTTTAATTAAATTAAAAACATTTCCTATGTTTAAGAAGGTGAAGAAAATAATAAAAGAACAGAAGAAGAGTAAACAAAATAAACAACAGGATACTTAAACGAAAGAAATGATAAACGAAAGCCTACCTACTGTTCTCTTAAACTAAAATACTTAAACGGAAGAAATTATGAATAAAAGATTACCTACTATTCTATTAATCAAAAAAGACGAAACTAAATATATTAAACTTCAATTATCCAATACGTACAATCGCATCTACACCTACTTTTCTACAGTTCAGATGCAGGCGGGCGCGGCAGACGCGCTTCTATTAGCAAAACGTCGCGGGGCGCGGGGGGACGCATGGCGTGTGGCGAGCCGTTTCAAAGCAAGGATTTATTGATATTGTAACAACTTCTAAAGTACTTATTAAAATGAAAAACAGTAAAAGACAGTTTTGATCTACATTAAATGGCCAACGTAACTAATATACTTATTTATATGCTGAGAGTAAGGTAATAAATAAAACTTGCGCCAAAACTGCGGTTTATTGCCGGCGCGATGTGTCAACAATTAAATGCGTTTTTCTCTAAAACTATTCGTAATTTCAAATAAGTGTGAAGAGCAAATTTTATCTTCGTTTAACGTAGAAAATTAATAAAGTATTTAAAAGGATAAGGATTGATACCATTATGAACAAACATCCCTCAAAATAAAAAATATATTCAAATTACTATTTTTAGACAGAAATATGCCTACTGTATGTTATCCTTAAAAGATACGAATATGCTGTCGCTGACTTTTTTGTAGATCTTATTTAGAGGAATAATACTTTAGTACATTGTTGTCATGTAGGACTTACCATTAAGGCAGCGCATGCGTGAAAGTGTCTCAACGGGTAGGACTTTATACACATTTATCATATTTATGTCAAATTACAATAAAATATACATATAATAAACCATATATAATCCTTCCCTGAGAAATATTCTACATAATGGTGAAAACCGCATCAAAATCCGTGGGGTGGTTTAGAAGAAGATAACGTAGAAAGGCCAGACAGAGAAAAAAATCGTTCTTATTTTATAATATATAGAGATTAGAATATTTCTTGAATATTATTTTGTTGGCGATATTGCTAATTTCACACTAAAATAGAGAAAACCATATGCAAGAGCTATTCATATAACTAAAGATCTTCATTTTTCTGATTTTGAAATAAAAAAAAACTAAATGATTGAACACAAATTTAGTCTTATATTCGTCTTTAGTCGTCGTCGTTATTAATCTCGTTTACTTACTTCGAATTATTCATTTCACCTTTCGAAAAATTTATGACGCTTTTAATTTAATGTATTGGCTGTAAATAAGTCATCATAATATTTTACTGTGATATTTGTTCGTGGAATGTTAATTGTGAAAAGTTTAAACTTGTGTCTCTCAGAATATGTTTAGCCAGAGAAAAGAAATCATAGTCTTTTTTCACGACATTCTTTGTTCACGACGGCTCCGATAGGTAGCGTAACTCAACGCTGCATTTTGTCTAATCAAACTAGGAAAAAGACAAATCTGTTATATAGTATATGTGTACATAACTTTTTTTATTGGAAACCGAACTCACTAGTACTCAGACACATCGCAACTGTGCTACAACGGTGTTTATTCCACTAAAGTATTTATTGAGCATAACTAGATAGAAAGATTGCAGAATAACACCATTTTATTTTTAGCGATATTTTATAATTACTAATAAAGTTTTTATGGTTCCTCTACAAAAGATACCAATAATCCGTATAGTGGTCTGGTTGAAGTTTGGACGATTTGATTTTATAGTAGTAATTTTTTATATGAGAGATTTTTTTTGAATTTCTTTTTCATTTATTAATTATAAACGAAGAAACAGAGTTTTAAGAGTACATGGAATATAGAAAAATATTTTTAGGAACATATTACGTAACTTAAAAGATCTACATTTGGCTTCCAGAAATAATTTTATCTAGTAGTGTCAAATTATTGTATCTATAACCTGACAAAAAATAGATAAAAAATAATTTGTTCATGTCAGAATTGCCTTTAAAATAATTTATTTAAAAAAATGATATTATTGTTATTTGAATAAAATATGAGTAATTTAAAATCAATATAATAAAAAATATGTAACTTCATAAACAGCAAGCAATTTCACTGTTGATTTAATTTTTCAAAAACTTAACTAAACACGATTATAATAAAATATATTAAAGGAGACTGAAACTATTCCATACATTTTTGGGCCCAGAATGTAACGATATGAAAATGGTATGATTTAATAGATTTAGGTACATCATTCCCTCCCTGAAAACTATATAGATTTTGGCAATCTGAGAGCTGAGTTATTAGAGATTTGATAAAAGTGAGGTTAAGTTCGCAGACCAATTTCTTGAATATCAACTTCTATAAAATATGTGATTACTGAGTTGTTTAAGCATTAATGTTTATTATTTATAAATAAAACACATTTTAATAAATATTTTATTCTTCTTCTATTGTCTATTATTAAAATGTCATCTAAGAAGAGTGCATGTGGAACTAAATTATTTTGGTACCTAACCCAACTAAGGTACTATATAATACTCATAACATGAGCACAACAGCCTACCATTCGTCTTCCTACAATACAATTGCAGTATTTCATAGCAATAGCTTCCCTTCCTCTACGAAAGCTGTCAACTAAAATGTAACAGAAATATATTTTCCTGCTTATATGTCGGGATTATATCACACCTCTAAGTAACCAGGTTGTGGTGGTTTTCATCGTCTACAGGTCGTCGGACTAGGGTATTGCAGTGTCCATTGGCTATCCCACAATTCACAGAGCGATTCATATCCATAGCGTGGCAGTCGTAAGATCCAAAAGATTTCAGAGTCCAGTGAGGAAGCGAGGGTCGTACAAAGTAGGCAGAGTCAAAATCCGAGAAAACAAAACAGTAGTCGTTGTAAATATCAAACAAACGGGAAAACATTCAAAATGTCGATGCGTTATGACACGGACGTAATGACAGAAGCAAATGTTTTTTTATGTTTTTTATTTAATGGCCTGATTTTGCGATGACAAACAGAAGAAAAATGCAAAAAATCATTGGACAAGGTGTGATTGTCAATCAGCTGTCACATCTATGATATAAAATATGATTGATTTTAATCGATTAAGGATCTAAATCTTATTTTTTTTCATTTTTCTCCACTTCCAGAATGTCAATTAATTTATTATTTGGTAGTCTAAAAATAAAAAAAAATTGTAATTTTTTAGATCACATCTCAATTCTTTACGTGACGGCCCAAAAGTTTCATTGTCCTTTTTAAGATTAAAATAGATTTTATATACTAATTAAAATGTATAGAAGAATAGAGATTGTTTGTGACACAAGTGCACAAGCGTGTGATTGTAAACGCGATAGGTTGTGGGTTTGATTCCCACCCGAAATAACTATTCAATAATATCATTTCTTTTCTTTACTCTGCTTCCAAAGTAAAGTGGATCGTTGAGTTTTGCCACTCAATTCGGCTGAGAATAGAGGAACGGAGATTCTTAAGCTTAAAAAAACAGACATATATCATCAGATTCATACAAAAATAACAAAAAAAAAACATAATCCACTTGCCATTCCACAACACCATCGCTACGGTGCACGTCGACTCAAGCACAGTGTACGCGGCCGCCTCAGGTCTGAGAACCAGTTCCGTTCTTTATAGTGTAGACTGTAGACCGCCTGCGCTGCAGCTTGCGTAGAGTGACCATAAATATGATATTTAACGTACAATATATTAGGTAATTTAGTAGAGAACGGAGAGTGAGAATTGAGAACAGAGTGTGTGTGTTCTCTGGTAAAGTTAAGAAAAAAATATAAAAACTCTTTACGCTTCGTCTCATTGCAGACCCGAATTCAATAGGTTGCGTGTTCAGTGATGTAAAGTCTATGGCGCACTTTTCATGATAGAACGAAAAGTTTAAAAATACATATAAATTTAAGCATTTCGCTTTCAGTCATACGGAGTTCTATTAGGCTTCTAGTAACACGACTACATAATATATTATATTATGGAAAATAAAGCGCCTTATCTAAATACAAGGTTCTCCCTGACTGCTCTGGCATGTGTGTGAAAAAAATATACTTATATAAAATATACCTATATATAGTAGTTTCCACTATGGTGACTTTTGTATCTCATAAATATCAGGGTAAGCCGAGGGAATCTAATATTAAGACACTCCGTTTCCCACTTTCCGCTGAAATTTGGAGGCATTGCGTGTTGAGTGGTAGAACTCAACGCCGTGCTTTGTATTAATCTTTTTTTAGCATCCTGGTATTATTATGTATCAATAAAACCAGACAATGAGTCTCGTATATGATATTAATATGAAAACTCTAAAGAATACCGAAAGTATGGTCACAGTAGCACAGATACATATACGACTAGAATAATGAATCGAAACTAGCTATTTTCTTGAACTCTCTTCCACAGTGTAACGAGTAGTTAATTAAAAACAGAATTACTTTTCTAAATGGATTTAATACGAATTAAAATATTTTTGGGTATCGATATCTAAGTTGTATATTCTAATTAAGATCCAAAGTGAACCTAAAGATAACTTATCAAATTTTGAGAAGAAAATAAATAAAATCCTACTTTTCAAAGAGGATCAGTCATTTTTAGGGTTCCGTGCCTCGAAAGGAAACAACGTAACCCTTATAGGATCACATTGTTGTCCGTCCGTCTGTCTGTCTGTCAAGAACCTTTTTCTCGGGAACGCGTGGAGGTATCAAGCTGAAAATAAATACTCAGGTCTACTGTCCTTTTCGAGCATTGAAACCATCAAACTTTTAAGCCAAGGCAACCTAAAGATACAGCCGTTTATGCCGCAAATTTTCGAAAGAAGAAGCAAGAGAATCAAAACATACATAATTCCCGAGAACTTAAAATTTTGAATTTTTTTACGAAGCAACGTGTTATAATACAGATAAAGGAAAAATTGCGAAAAAATTAAATTTATTGGTATTTCATAGATAAAATGATTACAAACATACATTTGTAGTTCATTTCTTGCAAAATGAATGCTTATGCCCGCAAAGTTAAGTTTGTCAACTTAAATAAGTTTTACTTCCCGTTGACTACAATCGTGAAATTGGTACGGAATCTCCGTGGATGAGTCCAACTCGCACCTAACCGGTTTTTTTTTAAACCAAACAGTGATATAGCGTGTTAAGTGCCGAAACGTAACCTAACATTACGACTCCACCTAGGAATGAAATATATTTGAAATAAATATATGTTTTCTTCGAATGAATGTGAGCCTTAAAATTAAAGCTAATAATAATTTATAAAATATCATGTTTTTATACACCAAGTCTTAAAATGTTGTGTAGAATGTGCTGGAATCATAAACTATACGACTTATTTCCTGTCTATACTTCTGTAACCTCTGAGGAGTTATGCTATTGAGGTCTAGCCTTCGTCATCAGACCAGCTTGATGATAAAATTAGGATGACATTATTGTATAGTGTGTTCATGATCAGCTTCACGCTGTATCCCACACACAGCAGGGTAGGCAGAGGGAACCTAGTGTTAAGACACTCCGTTCCCCACTTTCTGCCGAATTCTAAAGGCATTGCGTGTTGGGTGGCAGAACTCAACGCCACGCTTAACCTCGACACCAGAGCGAAGAAATGGAAATATAAATTTAAGTAAATATTTCATCTCCTCGAGTGGGGATCGAACCCACAACCAGTCGGTTTTGCAGTCATACCTCGTGCCGCTGCGCCACGACTACAGAATATCCTTTGTGACATAAAAATGAAAAATGAATTTTGTCCACTTCCCATCGAGAAGCCGAGTGTTCCGTCCTTTTTTAACTTACACATAAAACATTTATCTGTCCTTATCAACAAACAATGGCATATCATCTACTATAAAAAGAGAAAGATAAGATAGTGCTTTAAAGATTAAAATATATAAAGTATCGATAAAATTATAATTTATTAAAAAAAAACTACGGAATTCGGCGAGAAGTGGGAAACGGAAGTGTCATAATGGGAACGGAGTGTTTTAGCATTAGGTTCCCAGGTTACATCAGCCTACCATGTTATGTGCGAAATATAGCGTGAAGCTAAAAAAATATAATAACTTATATTTCCATCCTAAAAAAGTATCATAAAATTGTCATTATTAAAATGCATTTTAAATACATAGTATGAGTTATAAAGGTATATTTGTTTTTCTTTACCTTAGCTATTGGGTATCTCACTCAGGCCAAGAGTACGTGTTCATATGAACCATTCCAATTCTTCTTAAAATCAGCTTCACGCTGTATCCCGCACACAGCAGAGTAGGCAGAGGGAACCCAGTGTTAAGACACTCCGTTCCCCACTTTCCACCAAGTTCTGGAGGTATTGCGTGTTGAGTGGTGGATCTCAACGCCGCGCTTTGCCTCGACAATGAAGCGAAAGAAATGAAAATATAAATGTAAATAAATATGTCATCTCCTCGAGTGGGGATCAAACCCACAACCAGTCGATTTTGCAGTCACACTTTGTGCCCCTGCGTCACGACTGGCCTCTACAATTCCTCTTCTTTATAGGTATTTTTATATCACAGATGATATATTTATAATTTTATTGGCGTAAAACTGTAAACGTAAAGTTATCAAAGACATATTAAATCTATCATAGTAAAAGTTACCTGTTTTTATTGAAACAGATACTGTGATTTGAAAACACGGCATCGCGCGTTGATATTACCAGAGAAAGTTGACGTAAAACTATAAATATTAAAAGACGTGACGTAGGAAATGCTATATCTTCAGTAATACCATTGGAACATGAAAGGTCCGTTTTTAAAAATATAGCAATGTCTAATATAGTGCGAGTATGTCCAAGCTATAACAAGGAATTGAAATTTAGGTCTTTTTAAGCTAAAGTTTTTAAGTTTTAAGCAATTTGATACAATATATAGCACAACATATTTAAATATATTATATTATAATTATATTATTGAGGCCAGTCCCAGCATAGGGGCACAAACGTGTGATTGTATACGCGACTGGTTGTGAGTTCGATTTCTACTTGGGCAATTGAAATATTTAATATTTTCATTTCTTCGCTCTGGTGTCGAGGTAAACTGCGTTGTTAAATACTCAACCTATTATGCCTCTACAATACGGCGGAAACTGGTGAACAGAGCGTATTGACACTAGGGTCCCTCTTTCTACCCCGCTTCATTTACTTACCGCTTCATGCGAGATACAGCGTGAAGATGAAACAAAAAAAAAACATTATGGCCTTAAAGTATGTACCTATCTATTCAAATTCTAATCAAATGTTAGATTAGAAAAATCCTTAACCAAATGTTTGACGAACATAATATGTATAATTATCCTACACAAGCTTAAAAACAATATAAAATATATATATATATATATATATATATATATATATATATATATATATACATATATCGACATCATTCTATCGACTGATTCCCAGCGGAAGGCCGCTACCATAAAAAATACTTTATCGAGCACGAGGCAGCCCAAAAAAAACAGTCGCCCGGTAAGTCACTCGCGTCACGAGACGGTCACAAAGAGGAAAGTTATTATTTGCTTAGCACAAACCGACGGGGTCAAATTTTTAATGTTCATAGGTTTTGACTTAAATATAGATATATACTAGCGGCCCATACGCGGCTTCGCCTGCTTAAAAGTTATAAGTATAAAATCTTTAGATATTTGTAGCTCGTGTTATGTATGTATAAGCTTTATTACTGTGAAGTTTCATCTTAATCCGTTCAGCTATTTTTACTTGAAAGTGGAACGAACATCCTTATTCTATCTCTATATATAATAAAACTGTAAAAATATTTTGTCTGTACATTTAATAATTGACTAAATGTACAGACAAAATATTTTTACTGTTTTATTATACTGAAATGGATAGAGGGACACTTAAAAAGAATAATAGAAAGCAAAAATATTTTTTTGAATTTCTTGTCTGTCTGTCTGTCTGTCTGTCTGTCTGTCGATATGTACGTCCACATTTTTCTCTGAAAGTACTGAACCGATTTACTTAAAGTTTCACCAATTGCTTTGTTGTAACTCAACTTAACTACTAAAGTTTGTTTCACAAAAATCGGTTCATTAAAAAAAAGTTATCGTCATGAATGAACTCAAGGCATTAGTTTGCCTGCGAATGTTATATAGCAATTGCGCTGGTAAGATTTCTGGCTAAAGAATGACATTCGAAACGTCTTGGTTATATGACTATGAATAAAAATATATACTTTTGAAGCACTATTATATAATATTTTATACATTAAAGTAAATATAAAATTGAATTGTTAGTGGAGATTACCTTCATTAATCATAACAGTTAAGTTTAAATTGTAATTAATTCAACACAGAGATAAAAAACGATTTGATCTTCAAAGGGATATCAAGCAAATATATAGATTTTTTGGTTCGTTCGTTCGTTTGAAATAAAACTATATAAAAATGCCTAAAAACATTCTTTCTACGTGTACTCTGTAATAACTACATATTTACCAATTGTACATTTAGCTAATAATATAATACATATACATCTTATGTAACTAATTTAAAAACTGTACAGGAGTTAATATGCAAACATTACAGTTATTTTACAAAGAATATTATGAAGCCTTACATACCAATAATTTTACATTTAAGGCTGTTTCTGAAGCAGTACATTAAATTATTAAGTGACATCAGGACATTTAACAGAGCTTTAAAAAACATAACATAGGTAAGAAGAAAACAAACAAAAAGGTACATCTTTTTGCAACATTACGTTCTATAATAAATAATTAGCTTTATATATATTTTATGAATATCAAATATCAACATTGGTCGTATTTTTTAGTTTGAAACAATCAAAAATTCTTATAGAATTTACGATAATGTCTTAAAAAATCATATTAGAATATTACAGATTAAAATAATAAAAAAATCATATTAGAAGTCATTTTAGTTGTCAATCAATTCTGCTTATTAAATCAATAATCATGTATTCTAAGCGGGCGAAGCCGTGGGCGGGCCGCTAGTTTATAATATTAGTATGATTTTGGTGTAAGATGGTTAAGCATTTTCTTTTAGAAAAAATCACGTTTTTTTTAATTTTTATTTTTAAAGACAACATTTAAATAAAAGAATGTAGTGATATATCTTTATATATTGTCCTCGGTAGGGAGATATAACGCCGCAATACTTCTTTTTGAAACTGTGAACTGAAATAATATTGTCGATCATAGTATCTATTTATGCATTGAAAATATTTTTGCAAACTCCGTATTAAAAACTGACTGGTTGTGGGTCCGATCCCTTCTCGACGAAATGATATATTTATTTACATTTATATTTTCATTGCTGAGCTGGGCTACGCTCTGGCGTCTAAGCAAAAGAACGGCGTTGAATTCCGCCACTCAACATGCAATGCCTCCAGAATTCGGCGGAAAGTGTTAACATTCTCCGTGCCCTACTGCGTGCGAGATACAGCGTAAAGCTGTTTTTTTTTTTTACAAAAGAAAAAAAAACATTAATTAAATTAATTTTGCGTGTGCCGATTTATTCTAAAATAATGTAGGTACGTAATTTATTATGTAAATATTTATGTCAAAAAAAATTAAAATTACTGTAGTATAATCATTTAATGTTTACCAAAGTAGTCATTTGCAAAAGTCATCTCTGATTAGTGCTTGCATAAAAATCACTTGTTTTAATAATATATTCCACTACATTATAGGAAAAAAGCTTAAAATACCATATACGGCATTCTATTTATGGTATATTTCATTCGTATTTTATAAATTAGGAATATAGGCACTTACATATATAGGTATGTATATCCGCAATGAGGTTGTAGGTTCAATTTACACTCGAGGAAATGAGATATTTCAAATTTTCATTTTTGGCTCTGGTGTCGTGGCAAAACGCGGATTGAATTTCGCTACCAATCTACGCAATACCTGTAGAATTTGGCAGAAAGTGGAGAGCGGAGTGCCTTAACTCTATGCTCCCTCTGCGTACCCTGCTAAAAAAGACATTCGTATTTTGTACATTAGGTATGTAGGAGCTGTACAAAGCATCGACATCGACGTATACATAGCGCAATTAAAGATTTTCTTACCATATAAGGAAACATAATAATTCTTATAACCACAATTATTAAGCTATTCATTAACGGTAAACACAAATTATGTAAATTTTAATACAAATTACACTTTTCTATATAAAAATACAAAAAAAATCCCATATTATCAAGGGAGCTAAATCTATCAAACTTATTTATCTGGACGTATCATGCCATCTTTTATTATTGAGCATGCGCGTCCCTCCCGCTGTGGCCACGCCCTCACCCAGGGGGTGAAATGAGAGGGTTGGTATCCGATAAGGCACCCCCAACGGGAGCGTAGGCTCCGGTTAAAGGGGAAGAATATCTTGTTAGATCACTTTTACATATATTTTTATAATATTCGTTATTTACTTGGTATTTTATATTGAGTTTTCTAGCTATTATACATTTAATTAATAGACTACCGGTTCACCTAGAATTACGAAATTTGGCAGATAGTATTTACAGGTATACTAATTCAGAAAAAAAAATTAAAACGATACATTTGTGGTTAAATCCTAAAAAAATATAGGCTAATTTAAGCTTGAATTTCACAAAAAACTCGAGACCTCTAATTTTGGGCTTGGTGGGCGAACTCGAATCACGCTTGACCGGTTTTTTATATATGTATTTACCAAGTATGATGTACGTACCATACTTAAAATACTATATAGTTTATAAACATCAGACTGCAATGAGCCAATACTCCATGGTGCCAATACTCCATGGTGCCAATACTCCCTCCTTAAACTTATAAATCAGTATAGAGGTTGATCACTTAGTTCAGATTGCCCTCTCCTAACCCTCCAGATACGTGAGTGAAAGAATGAAAAGAAAAATTATATTCGCAAATGTAATATGTCTGTATAGTGTCTTCAAATCTTTTTGACAATTAATTCCACACCCTAAGTGTGGTAAAGAAAAATACTTATTTAGAAAACGTATAAAAATTTGAACATAACGGGACTCGAACCCGCTCCTCCTGGAAACTGACCAGGCGCTCTGACCACTAAGCCATACGTTCTCATCGAGCTACGTCGAAATTTTAATACGCTTGTTACAACTTATTTATGTTGTTAGTATCTCTGTAGGGAGATTTTTACAAATTTCCGCTACCCAAAGATAATTACTAAGAATTATCGTTTGGCAAGAGAGAATACCATTTTTTTAAATATTTTTATACATATTTATACGATTTCTAAATAAGTATCAGTTATCTCATACTAAGACTGAGCTTCCGTTTGTCTATCTATCCATCTGTCACCTGCTGGCTGTGTCTCATGAATATATGAAAGTTGAAATTTTCAAGCATAATGTACTTCTGTTGTCGCTATAACGAGAAATAATTTTAATAGGATAAAAAAAAAATGTTTAAGCGGACTCGCTTTTGCTTGTAATATTAACAAAATATTTCGTTTTATATTTGCTTTAAAAAACTAATAATTAAATTAAAATAAAACGAATATCCATTTCTTTGCTCTGGTGTCGAGGCATTCTTATTATTCTACCCTGCAACTTATTTGGGAACGATGATATAAAAGGCTGCACGGGCGTTGTACATGCAGTCTCGACTCCTGAGCTGCTACCGTGGTTGCTGGTCGCCTGAGTTGGGCCTCCTCCGGGTAACCGGGGGTCTCACGTGGCTGGGCAGACCGCCCAGGTAGCATACAGTTCATCCCTCCCGCATCCCTCCATTCCTCCCCCTGTCTCATCTGACAAACATTTTCTGGGCTTAGGCCCACTCCAACGCCACGTTCATCTTAATGAGCGGAGATTGAACTTCCCTTGCGAGGGGCTGAGAGAAGAAAACGTACGAGTACAGGAGTCTTGGCTCTGGTGTGGGTCGGAGCACTACTCGTGCTCCACCACTGGCTAACCTCGACTATTTGGACAATTAATTATTTAATTAATTAATTAATTGTTATTTTAATTATAAATGTGGTTAAGACCTATTTATAATTATCTACGTGAAGTCTTGGCTCTGGTGTGGGTCAGAGTACTACTCGTACTCTGCCATATAACCTCGACTATTCGGGTGATTGATTATTTAGTTAATCAATTATTATCGTAATTATGAATGTGGTTAACATTTATTTGTAATTGCACTGGGCTGGAGCAGTGAAGGCGAGTGTTGATATATCGGAAAGGCATCCCTTTCCGATTCCGGGACTTGCGAACACAGGTGTAGACCTGTGGTCGCAAGTCCCAGGCACTGTTCCATGCTTCTCATCATTTAAAGGCCGTAAATAATATTAGTTGCAACTACCGTCCACATTTATGTGGAATGTTTGTTCGATACGACTACCCTCTTGTTCTCACTTCCGACATATGTGAGGAATATGTCAGGATGTACGAGCGGTAACGATAACGATAAGTACTTTGTGTTAATTGATTTATATTAAGTTATGTGATTATTATGTTCCTTAATTTAAGTTTTGTACATGTTTAATTGCAATTTAAACCAAATTATTACTTTACTATTTGTTGTATTGTTTTTATTTAATAAATTTCTAACCTGTTTCCTAAATATACATACATACATTAAATCAAAATTCTCTCAAAACGATTCGTATAGAAAATTAGCAAAATTATTAGCAAAAACCAACAAAATACATACTACCAAACGAACACAAGTAAACATTATTTATTGCCCAGTAACAATCAACGTCCTCCAGACCGGAGTAAACTACAAAATGGCTGTACCGTACATCGTATAGAATTTACGATATACGATCCGGACTTCGGTAATGAGAACTGGTCGCCGGCGGGCAAACACATAAACACCAGCAAATTAGATCAATAATGCTGACACCGTATTAGTGGTTAGTGGCGCACAGTGGAGTGTTGCCTTCGTTTCTCCATTGATTTCGTTTGATTGATAAATTTGGA
>JAATLQ010031808.1:13450-25643 GCA_013421005.1 Heliconius erato x Heliconius himera
CCCAGTAACAATCAACGTCCTCCAGACCGGAGTAAACTACAAAATGGCTGTACCGTACATCGTATAGAATTTACGATATACGATCCGGACTTCGGTAATGAGAACTGGTCGCCGGCGGGCAAACACATAAACACCAGCAAATTAGATCAATAATGCTGACACCGTATTAGTGGTTAGTGGCGCACAGTGGAGTGTTGCCTTCGTTTCTCCATTGATTTCGTTTGATTGATAAATTTGGAAGTTATGTCGGTCCGAATTATGTTTTATTGTGTTTTATAAATCAAAATAAATAATCCCGCACCACATAATAATACATAGTGTTAAGACACTGCGTTCCCCACTTTCTGCCGAATCCGTTCAAGTAGTCGCTGTCAAATTGTCAAAAATTTGTGTAAATATTTATACTGTGGAGAAATTTCCCACAGCGATCATGAATTACGACCAAAATATGATTGATAACTAGAACTACCTATAGGAGCATTTGGACCGAAACGACGCCTACCTTTTTTTTTCTTAAGATTTTTTTTGTATTTAAAATTTTTTTTTTAGCTTCACGCTGTATCCCGCACATAGGTAGGCAGGGCAGGGTAGGCAGAGGGAACCTAGTGTTAAGACACTCTGTTCCCCACTTTCTGCCGAATTCTGGAGGCGTTGCGTGTTGAGTGGCAGAACTCGACGCCGCGCTTTGCCTCGACACTAGAGCGAAGAAATGGAAATATAAATTTAAGTTAATATTTCATCTCCTCGAGTGGGGATCGAACCTACAACCAGTCGGTTTTACAGTCACATTTTGTGCCGCTGCGCCACGACTGGCTTGGATTATATTGAATCTATATTTTTATAATAATATAGAAACAGCCAAAAAGTAATTTATATGGAAAGAGGCTGTGGTGGTGCAGTGGAACAGGGTATGTTAGTTGACAAATTAGATCAATAACGCTGACACCGTATAAGTGGCGCACAGTGGAGTGTTGTCTTCATTGCACCATTGATTTCGTTTGATTCATAAATTTGGAAGTTTGTAATGTATTGCACCGGTATTTTTGTAGAATCAGTCTAGAGGTAGTTTATATAAATGATTTTATGGATATGGCTGTCGTGGTGCAGTGGGGCAGAGCACGGCTTTACAGCTGCGAGTTAGGTCACAAATAGCGGTGATTATAAATTTATTTTCATTTCCTCACAAAGTAGGGAATAGTATGTGCTGACAGTAGGTATCCTGCTATGAGGGAAAAATCGATTAGCTGCTTTTGTTTTTTTTAATTGTGTTGTAATTATGGTAGAAAAATATTTTTAAATATTTTCTTTTAATATACCAAATTTATACTAAATGTACTTATGTGCCATAATATTTCAGTAGAAAGTCTAATCGAATTAAATGCAATTTTCACTACTGTATTATAGCAAACATTAAATAGCTTAAACTGTATTTTTTATTTCATTTAAGATTACCTCAAACACTTGCCCAAACAATATCTTGAAATTTTGTAATTAGTTTTATTTTTAATATTAAAAGAATCGTATTTATTGTATTTTTCAATCAGGGCTTGTTCGCGTTCCACATGGAACTGAATCCGGGAAACTAGCCTATATCCCGGATACAAGAAATTTATCAGGAAGATGAGAACTGTGATCTTGTGGAAATTGACTATATCAACAAAATAGATCCCTGGGTCCCGGGGCAGAAGCGATCACCGTACAAAGATTTATTTAAAATTAAGTTAGTTTTAATTCAAATACTTTGTATAAACCATATATATAGGTCTATCGTGATAACTTTTTTTTTATTTTATTCATATAGGGAAATGAATTGATATCTTAGTCAAACAAGCCATACAGAAAATATATGAATAACGAATAACGATACAAGCTATAAGTACATACTAATGTCCTTCTAATATTCATTTGATTGTGGTTCTTATAATATGAAAAAGTACAAAATTACCGCCACCGATCGTCGGGAAGATGCTTCGGTTAATCCTGTGTCCAACGTTCGATGTCATAAGATGAATAAATAATAATTTTATATTTTTATATTTATTATTTATTTTATAATTATATAATTTTATTTATGTAAGGTATTATGGTATAAAGCTTAGGTATACAATTATATTCTTTCTCATTTCAGAGTTTGCGTTGACAAGGATCTAAAGTTAAAAATCAAGATTCAAATAAACATTGTCATAACTTTATTTTTTATTTCTTAGTACCTATACCTAAAAACATACTCGAGAAATTATAAACATTTATGAAAAAATATATCTTTGCAATTTTAAACAAGTTCAAATAGATTTTTATTAAGTTTTATTGTGCGGTTTATAATATGTTATAAATATAAAAATAAACAAAAAGTAATGTTTTTGTTATTTTAAAATTCTTTAAGGTTATCGAGGTATTAAAATTGTTTTAATAATGAAAAACTATTGTTAAAATCTTACACCGCCATCTTAACATTATCTGTAGCCACATCTTTACTCGCCATCTGTGAGCATATATCAGTACTAAGACACTTTTATCGATCATTGTATTGAATCAATATAAATAGGTCGATAGATGGCGCTGTATCTACGATTTAAACTAGAGAGTAAGTATAGTTCTTATTAAAAGTTATAGAGGGCAGTATCAAAAATATTAAAATATCATAATTAGTTGGCAATACAAATAGTTAAGTTACGCATTCATATTTCTCAAAAATTGAGCTAAAAGTGAGGTATGTAGGAGAACCGGAGACTTTCGCGCATCCGGAGAGAGGTCTGTGTTTAGGGTTGGAAGCAAACTGACTGGTTTGATTGATTGACTGAGCGAAAAGTGGAGAACGGAAACTCCATTTTTCGCCATCTGGAAAAAAATGTGAAGCTGCTTCACAAAAATCCAAAAATTAAACCTTAAAAATTTTAGCTTTTTAATAAAAAAAATATTAAAGAACTTAAGTAAAAACTTAAGTTTTTTAATAATTTTATAAGTCAAAATAATTTTTAAAAAAAACATAAAGAGATAAGAAGCTACCTATTCATTTTCCAAAAAATATTCCGTGATTGTTCTCTTTTATAAAGAATATTTATTCAATTGTAGGACACATTTTTGTTTGAGGCCAGTCGTGGCGCAGCGGCACAAGATGTGACTGTAAAACTGACTGGTTGTGGGTTCGAACCCCACTCGAAGAGATGAAATACTTACTTAAATTTACATTTCCAATTCTTCGCTCTGGCGTCGAGGTTAAGCGCGGCGTTGAGCTCTGCCACTCAACACGCAATGCCTCCAGAATTCGGCAGAAAGTGGGGAACGGAGTGTCTTAACACAAGGTTCCCTCTGCCTACCCTGCTGTGTGCGGGATACAGCGTGAAGCTAATTTAATTTTTAATTTTTTTTATTTTTGTTTTTAATATTAAATAAAATAATGTTTAAATATAACAATTTGACATGTTAAATAGAAATAAATCTAAATATCTTTAAGTAACTCCGCCCGCTAAATTGTCAATTTCCTCCTTCAGGCTGCCACCCCAAAAATTTGCATGCAGAAGCACCACTTCAAAGGTTCCGAGTTCAACCGTTCCGAGCTTTCCGAATACTCTATTATAGAAAACCTTTCACAATTTTGAACTCTATTCTAATACAATAAAGTTGAAATTTATATATCACTCAAATTTCAATACTACCATACCTTGCTGTGCAAAATAAAACCTTAATATTTTATAGTTAGAGCTATAATCAAATGTATACGATAAAATAGGCAATATTAGAGATAAAGTGACGGTATGAAGATCAGTTTATATGAAAAGCGAGTTGCTGTGGGGTGATTTAACACAATTTTGTACCGGTGAATGAGTTTTTGGTAGCCGCCAGCGATCTGTTCTTGTAACGTTTCAAATTTTTATATAACAAAAAAAGAAATATTTTATATGTTGCAACCTTTTTTTATTTATACCTGAAATTAATCATTAATTGATCAGCTTCACGCTGTATCCCGCACATAGCAGGTTAGGCAAAGGGAAGTTGGGAATCTAATGTTAAGGCACTTCGTTCCCATTAAGACACTCCGTTCCTCACTGTCCGCCAAATTTTTGAGGCATTGCGTGTTGAATGACTGAATTCAACGCCAGGCGTGAAAATGAAAAACATTAGTTAAATATATTATGTACTCGACTGAGAATCGAACCCACAACCTATTCCGCTTATAGTCGCAAGTGCTGGGCCTCGACTGGCCCCTAAAACGAAAAATCGAGTGTCTCAAGATTCTCCTTGTATACACTAAAACTGCAAACCTAATTACTTCCAACAAATATAAGTGTGACTGTAAAACCGACTGGTTGTGGGTTCGATCCCCACTCGAGGAGATAAAATATTTACTTAAATTTCTATTTCCATGTCTTCGCTCTGGTGTCGAGGAACTCAACGCCGCGCTTAAGAGTTCTGCCACTTAACATGCAATGCCTCCAGAATTTAGCAGAAAGTGGGGAACGGAGTGTCTTAACAGTATGTTCCCTCTGCCTACCCTGCTGTGTGCGGGATACAGCGTGAAGCTGAGATATAAATCAATATTAAATACATACGAGAGATCGCGCGATCCCCTTACATAATAAAAGGCCTGTACCGATAAACACGCACCTATTATAGAACCGTGATCCGATCTGACACGGCGCGGCGTTAAACGACTGATACGTTATCGTTTGTCGGCGTCATCCGTTCTTCCCTTCAGTTGGTTGACAGATATATTGTATTTAATTCTTCTATTTAGTAGTACTAGTCATTTGCATTAGCGATTGCAAAGCGTTTGTCGTTAAGATAGTAATGTTTTTTTTAATATATTTTTTTATTTTATAAAGGCCTACGATGCTTGATTTTGTAGAGATTAGGAAGGATTCGTTAAAATTTGTTTTTTTTTATTTATGTAGAGACAGACTTTGTAGGAGATATTTTTAATTATAATTTATATAAATATATAAGCACTTCTCGCATTGAAAACTTCAAAAAACTTCTAAAAATAGTCTATCCTGGAATTTCTTATTCTAAGTTATGCATTTTTTTTTTGTCAGTAGCCACTGATAATATTTCTTTTCATTTTTCCTTTCCACAATCAACAATTGTGCGGACAGATTAGTTATTTTTTTTTAATTAACACATAGGTTGTGATCTGGTTGTATCGCAGGGGCACAAAATTTGGCTGATTGTGGGTTCAATCCCCACGCGATGCCGTCATCATATAAAGAAATATTTATATAAATTTATATTTTCATTTCTTCGCCCTAAATATGCCAAAAAGCTTCCAAAATTTGGCGGAAATCGGAGCGACTTAATATTGGGTCCCCAGTGGGAACCCTTTTTACAGCAGCGTAGTCAGTGGGAACTTCCCACTACGTCCGACTAGTGGGACTACGCTGCTGTAAATAGGTACAACAGTGCGTGAAGCTGATTTTTTTTATAAAAGATTGAGTGAAAACTATTTTTTTAAATTGGTTAAAATTTTATAAAAACTTACTGACAAACCTACAGGTGAAATTGTGGGCCAAAGCTATTATTTTGTATATAGAAGATCCACCTTGCGTCTTGATATTATATGAGAAGAGATATAAAATCATAAATCAACATCGAACCAACAGATAAGTTTCCTTGTTACCGTTCAAGTAGTCGCTGTCAAATTGTCAAAATTTTGTGTAAATATTTATACAGTGGAGAAATTTCCCACAGCGATCATGAATTACGACTAAAATATGATTGATAACTAGAACTACCTATAGGAGCATTTGGACCGAAACGACGCCTACCTTTTTTTTCTTCTTAAGAATTTTTTTTGTATTTAATTTTTTTTTTTTAGCTTCACGCTGTATCCCGCACACAGCAGGGTAGGCAGAGGGAACCTAGTGTTAAGACACTCCGTTCCCCACTTTCTGCCGAATTCTGGAGGCATTGCGTGTTGAGTGGCAAACTCAACGCCGCGCTTAATCTCGACACCAGAGCGAAGAAATGGAAATATAAATTTAAGTAAATATTTCATCTCCATCATTTTTCTAGCTTCACGCTTAATTCCTATCGGAATATTCAGGGTAAAAGCAGCGCCAATCGCTACACCTACCTCTTTTGCCTCGTCTACTGTCATTAACCTCAGTACATGCCCTCTGAAAAGAGGTTGTTAGAAGCAAATTGTGACTGGTATAATATGAGAAGATGATATCTCGTGGAATATTGTCGTTATCTTATTTGATAGACGACAGTAAATAAGAGTAATTTAATAGAACATGAAAACGCGAAGAAATTTTCGCACGATCGTTACTCTTATCTTATCAGTGTTGATACAATAATTATGGACTCAAAATGTCGATCTGCCTTATCAGGTGAAGCATGAATTAATAAAATACATAAAAAATCATAACCCTCCTTTTTGCTTCGCCGTAGTCGGGTAAGAATGGTATATGCGGAGTAAACTTTATTGTGAAAAAAAAATAATTACAACACATTTAATTATAATATTTAAAATATAAATATTTTGAATTTACATCAAAACTCGAAAACAGGCTAGCAAATTGAGAAAGAATTGATAGTTATAGGTGTTTATTACTTTTACATATATAGCCAAATATGGGTAATACATAAAAGTAATAAGACTATTGATCACATATGAGACCAGTCGTGGCGTAGGGGCACGAAGTGTGACTATAAAAGCGATTGGTGGTGTCTCTGGTGTCGAGGCAAAGCGCGGCATTGAGTTCCGCACGCACTCAACACGCAATGCCTCCAGAATTCGGCGGAAAGAGGGGAACGTAGTGTCTAAACAATAGGTTCCAATTTAGACAGATGTTTATTTTCATAATCTGGACATCCACTAAGAAAGGATTTTGAAAAATTTTAAGCCTAGAGGGATGAAATAGGGGTTGAAAGTTTGTATGGATTTTTTTTTAAATCGGCACCGATTTCTATAAATTTTGAAATTCAGACTCTTAAAAATATTTCATTCAACACGTGTTTCATGGTTTTTTAGAATTCACCCCTAAGGGTGCAAAGAAGCAGGCGAAGCTGCTCTCGCTTAGTATTAAACTAAAAGTCTACTATCTTTTCTTTTAAAAAAGTTTCATAGTCTGTCATTGATGACATCATATTATGGCCTAATCAAATAAGTACGTAGTAGCTAATTCTATCATAAATACTAAAGGCTACTTATCTAAAAGACAAATTTTGTCACCTTTTCTAGTACATTGAATCATTAATTGTTTATATCTATAAGGAAATACATTTCTGTATAAATCTACTCCACAATCGACTTTTCTAAGGATTTGTAAATTATAATCTCTTACTCATTTTATTTTCTGCATACCTATAAATAATTAAGTTATAAAGCATATTTTGACAACTAGCTTCACGCTGTATCCCGCTTATAGCAGGTAAGGTAGAGGGACCCAGTGTTAAGACACTGCATAATTATTGTAAGTTAATTATTATAACATACCTAAACAACAACTCAACAAACTAATATAAAATATAGCTTAGGTATAATATAGGAAGAACGAAGTTGTTCAACTTTATTTTGAAATTATTGCAGGTATTTTCTTCTTGCTAGCTTACTTAAATGCTTTTTTTTAGGGTTCCGTACTTTTTAAGGACCTTTTCATAAGATCACTTTCTTGTCAGTCTGTCTGTCAAGAACCATTATCACAGGAACGCTTGGAGATATCGAGTTGAAATTATACTCAGATCTACGGTAAATTTCCTGAAAAAATCTAGTATCGTATCGTCTTTCTATATTTACTTTTAAAAAACATATGGACGTTTATGTTGCAAAAAAATGGGTATTTGGAGACTATAAAGGGAATCAAAATTAATAAGGTACTTTCGGTTGACCTACAGTTATGAAATTTGGCAGCTAGCCTCTACAAGTAGTACTAGTTTAGCAAAAAATTTGAAACCTATACATTTATGGTTGAATTCTAAAAAATAATAGCCTTACAAGATTTGGTATTAAAGCCGCTGGTTCAAGTGAAGTATGAGATGAAAGGGCTCTGGCTAAACTAAACTTGAATTTCAGTAAAAGTTCGAGACCTCTAATTTTAGTAGGGAATTCTCTTTGGGCGAGCCCTACTCTGTCTGGTTTTTTTGTCTCAACTACAATAACCTACTAAACTTCAAACTTGTTATTATAAAATAAATAAAAATTATGATATCAGTTACATTAATAAAATATAAGCAACTCCTTGACGAATACTTATCAAATAGCGATGATGGTTCGATGATTAATTTGATAATTCTAAAAATATATCAGTACCTAATTACTTACTGCAACTTATGCATGCGATAATTCATATATACGTGCGCTTATCTCGTAGCTACCTCAAGGATATTTAATTTGAACTATATTTTATACCTCACGTAAAAAGTAAGGAACGAAGTGTCGTGACACTAGGTTCCCTTTGCCTACCCTGCTGTGTGCGGTATACAGCGTGAAGCTGATTTTGTATCTCTTGAGTAATTATAGGGTAAACAGAGTGACCCAGTCATAAGCTCTCCTCCACCCTCCGTAATAAAATGTTATTATATAACATTATGAGTAGTGCAACCCATCGACACAAGAAACACAATATAACAGTTAGAATAAATCGTGATCAGACCTGTTTTTTTTTTTTTTTCATAGTTGCAACAAAAAAGTTATGGTTATATTATTAAAAAGTTATGGTTATATTGTTCAAAAGTTATGGTTATATTCTTTTTGATATTATCGTTTTTATATAGCCGAAAATAATTCGCATGACAGAAATAATCTGTTCCTTACTTTCCTTTCCTAAAATACATATTAATTCCAATATTTTAAGAAAACAAACAAACTTAAAATCCGCCACTAAACACAAAGCTCACTGTGACATGTTGAAATAAAAGATTTTTGAATGTTATTATCGATCCTAGTAGAAATCTTAATCTGGTTGTGAAATTTTAGCTGTTTTGATAAAAAAAATACATGAAAAAGCCGCCTTCACTGGTGACCTATCGAGTTTGAGACTTGACTGATAAGATGATCACTACGTTCCCATGCAGAGGACACGGTAGCGTGGATATTACTATGTAAATAAATGCTATCTTAAATTGTAAATATTAACAAAAATAAACAAAATATTTTTAATAAATTATGAATCTAGAAAAAAAAGTTTATATAAAAATGTTAAATTATAGGTAATACATTACATGTCATAATATAAATATGAAATATAAACCTTCTAATTAATATTTATATTATCACATGTTTCTGATGATTTTTAAATTTATAACGTAGGGGAGAGGGGGGCACATTCCAACGATTTTTAAACTTTGTGCCTTATCTAAAAATTCTACAGTTTTTAACTTCTTTACTATTTCACAATGCTTAGTCCAACTATTGTGCCACACAATCGTAGCATCATATGTAGAAAAATATATAAGTTAAAGGTGCAATATCAACTTTAGTAGCAGTAGTCAAATGTTCAAAGCTGCCCCCCTTGCGGGGTAGCTTTGAACATATATGGGGCAGTTTTGAAGTATCATCGAATTCAATGAAATTAAAAGCCTTATCAAACTTTTAAGTAACTTTATTAATAAACTTAACATTAGAAACGATGGAGATCAAATATCAGTACCATGTTAACTTAAAAAAATAATATACCTAGTTTAATATTGCGATTGTACTAGTACTAGTAGGAGGCCAGTCGTGGCGCAGTGGCACGAGGTGTGACTGTAAAACCGACTGGTTGTGGGTTCGATCCCCACTCGAGGAGATGAAATATTTACTTAAATTTATATTTCCATTTCTTCGCTCTGGTGTCGAGGTTAAGCGCGGCGTTGAGTTCTGCCACAACACGCAATGCCTCCAGAAATCGGCAGAAAGTGGGGAACGGAGTGTCTTAACTCTAGGTTCCCTCTGCCTACCCTGCTGTGTGCGGGATACAGCGTGAAGCTGATTTACTAGTACTAGTGTTAAGTAACTTTAATATTATTAATAGACTTTAAAAAACGAACAAACAAAAAAGAAGCTTTGGCTTCCTAGAAGTAATTAACATTATGGGATCAATTATAGAATAAATCTAATATTATGAAAATAAAACAAAATGAGGCCAGTCTTGGCGCAGCGGCACGAAGTGTGACTGTAGAACCGACTGGTTGTGGGTTCGATCCCACCCGAGGAGATGAAATATTTACTTAAATTTATATTTCCATTTCTTCGCTCTGGTGTCGAGGTTAAGCGCGGCGTTGAGTTCTGCCACTCAACACGCAATGCCTCCAGAATTCGGCAGAAAGTGGGGAACGGAGTGTCTTAACACTATGTTCCCTCTGCCTATCCTGCCGTGTGCGGGATACAGCGGGAAGCTGATTTATTTATTTTTTATATAATAAAAAAAAGCCAAAATAACTGTATTTATTTTACAAAGATTCATAAATTCATTCAAAAAAATATTTTTCATCTTATAAACAGATGTGGGCTTAAGCTGTCTTTATCTATACAAGCTTGTAAATGTTTATAAGTATATCATATCACATAGATATATTTATAGATATTAGTACTTAAAATTATATCTTAATACATTTTATCGTCAAAACATTTTATTGACGCACTTTTAAAATATATAATGTTTACAATAGCAACAAATTTAAATATAAATATAAATTAAAATTCGATTCGAAAAAGGGTCGATTGGATTCCCACTGGAAGATATGTAGTGATAACGATGCAAAGCGCGGCGTTGAGATCTGTCACTCAAAACACAATGCCTCCAGAAATCTGCGGAAACCACGGAACGGAGTGTCTTAACACTGGCTTCCCTCTGTCTACCCTGCTGTGTGCGGAATACAGCGTGAAGCTGAAAAAATATATTAATAATAATTATCATCTTAAAATAATAATTGTAGCAAAAAGCAAACGCCGTCATATCTAAGAAACAAAGTTTTAGTTTGTTTTTTTAAGCGGCGGGCACCGTGGCGTGCTCCGTCCACGCGCCAGAGTTGTAAAACCATTTATGTATAAACAAAAGCAAAAATAATACAAAAATATGTGAATTCTTTACGGATCGTAACAGAAGTAAAATTCGTCAGGTCCCTTAATGGCGGACTTCTTAGAGATTTTTACTCAGCGTTTATTGCGTCATTTGATTTTTTTTTAATAGTTAGTTATGACCAAATTTTCAAACATTTATAGGTTAGGTAGTGTAAAAAATTTAAATATTTCTATTCTAATTGTAAGGCGAAATAAGTTTTGTTTGTAATAATATTTTTTTGTGCAATAATAATAATATCCTTGTCCTTGTTTTTTGTGAATGTTTGTGAGTTCTTATAGCACTGTATAACTATATACCTAACGTACTGAAATAATATGAATATGTGCGATGTTTAATAAATATGTTATTTGTTTTTGTACAAATTAAATGTAATAGAAAATAATTATAACATACGATTCGTGGAATAGTTTTTCAAAAATTTTATATATATTTTTTTCTATATTTATTTTATTATTTTCATTAATAATTATGTTTTCCATTATTGCATGAAGGTAAAGAAAAGTATTTGTGTTAATTAATAGGCATAGAAGGCCTACTATATATCCCGCCCATAGGCAGTAAGAACTTGGAAACACAGTGTTAAGGGGTACGGAGTAACGGTATATACAAGGTATTATACAATAAACGGTACAAGGGCGTCAAGGGCGCCCCCCGCATGACTAGTGCCTATGCTTGCGGCCGTAAACAGAGCGTTAAATTATTTTAAATTTACATTTTGTCAAAAAGTACACACTCAAATTACATGTTATAAAACCAGCCATATCCTTATAAAATATCCTTGATAATGAAATAGCTTCCTCTCGTAAGTTTCAATATCTTTATCAAATAAAAAATATTGCAATATCACCTTTCAATATTCAATATTTTTTTGTCAAAATGCCTTATTGTAACTTATTTATAAGAGATAGATATACGGTATCCCGGACTTGTTAAGAACTAATAAAATACAACATTACTTTCATATAATATACTGACATATATTTTACAATTTTTGCAGCGCACGCGCTTAAAGCACTTCGATGGCTTTCATCATAATAACACTGTTTATGTTATATATATATATATATATATATATATATATATATATATATATATATATATATATATATATATATATATATATATATATATATATATATATATATATATATATATATATATATATATATATATATATATATATATATATA
>JAATLQ010031809.1:7516-41894 GCA_013421005.1 Heliconius erato x Heliconius himera
AAATAAAAAAAAATAAGAAAATGTCTGTTATACGTCAGAGTTCACATCTGACTCTTTTGCAGTCAAGCTTTGGAATGAATTACCATAAGAAGGGCTCCCGTGAGGCATTTATTCAAGCCCCGCGTGAAAAAATATTAAAAAAAAAACATAAGTATACAATATTTATATAATTAATTCGTAATGTAATTATTTGCATATATTAGTATGCTATATATGGTTTATATTTTTTTTATAGTTTATTTGGACTATTGGTAATATATTATAATAATTGTGAAAAAAATTAAACATCAGTTTCCGAAAAAAAAATGAAATGGCGTAGGAAAAGTTTTTTTTTGAAACTGGACAACATTTTCAAAATAAGCTATAATAAATAGACAAAAGAAAATGTTAATATTTTCAAGGAGAGTGAAGAATTTCATAATTTATTAATGTTTACCATTTTGAATGGACTCTGTAATATAGTGCAGATAAAATAAAAAAAAAATAAGAAAATGTCTGTTATACGTCAGAGTTCACATCTGACTCTTTTGAAGTCAAGCTTTGGAATGAATTACCATAAGAAGGGCTCCCGTGAGGCATTTATTCAAGCCCCGCGTGAAAAAATATTAAAAAAAAAACATAAGTATACAATATTTATATAATTAATTCGTAATGTAATTATTTGCATATATTAGTATGCTATATATGGTTTATATTTTTTTTATAGTTTATTTGGACTATTGGTAATATATTATAATAATTGTATATTATTTTATTTGTATAATTATGTATTAATAGGATGTAAATGTACGTATATGTATGTATATTACACTTCTGCACACCAGCACACTTATTTTCACACATGACAAGGTTGGCTGGGAGAGAATACTCTTTAGCGTTAAGCCCACCTTTTGTACATTTTTTTAGTGATTGTGTCCAATAAATAAAATCAGTTTCATGCTGTATCCCGCACACAACAGGGTAGGCAGAGGGAACCTAGTGTAAGACACTCCGTTCCTCACTTTCTGCCGAATTCTGGAGGCATTGCGTGTTAAGACACCAGAGCGAAGAAATGGAAATATAAATTTAAGTGAATATTTCATCTCCTTGAGTGGGAATCAAACCCACAACCAGTCGATTTTACAGTCACACTTTGTGCCGCTGCGCCACGACTGGCCTCAATAAATGATAAATAAATAAATATCGCAAAGAGTTAAATTTTGGTTTACGTTACTTTTTTTCAATGATGTGACTGTCAATACCGTACATTACTTACAATATTAAATTATAAATAAAACATGAAAAGACTTTTTGCTTCTTCAAAATCGTAAGCTTTTATTTGTTCCATAAGCCTTTTGTTCTCCGATATTGGTCTCCAAATAGCGTTCAAGGGAATAAAACACTCAAACACCTAACGGGCACAGTGCCAGTTGTATTTAGAATACAAAGCAAGCCTAGGGAACCTAGGACAAGGTTCCCTCGTCTACTCTCCACCTGTTAATCAACATTGCGTTGTTAAAATACTCCATTCCCATTAAGACACTTCTGTTCTCCACATTCCATCGCATTCTGGAGGTCCTACGTGTTGAGTGGCGGAACTCTTTTGATTCGTTAACAAAATGAGGAAATGAAAATATTAAATATTTCATTTCCTCGAGTGGGAACCAAACCCACAACTTGCTCCACGACTATTCTCATTATATAAATATTACAAAAATGTCACTGAAAGTGAACTATATAATAATCAATACATTCCATTTAATACTTTCCGAACAAAGATAAGTGTTGAGCGAAATTAACTTAATTAATACCACCGAGTGGAGAGAGAGTTTACCTAGTTAGAGATAAATTTACTACTAACATAAATAAAATAAATCAGCTTCACGCTGTATCCCGCACACAGCAGGGTAGGCAGAGGGAACCTAGTGCTAGGACACTCCGTTCCCCACTTTCTGCCGAATTCTAGAGGCATTGCGTGTTGAGTGGCAGAACTCAACGCCGCGCTTAACCTCAATGCCAGAGAGAAGAAATGGAAATATAAATTTAAGTAAATATTTTATCTCCTCGAGTGGGGATCGAACCCACAACCAGTAAGTAGGTTTTACAGTCACACCTCGTGCCGCTGCGCCACGACTGGCCTCTTACTACTAACATGATACTAAAATAAACACGTCACAATTTAAATTTAAGCTGGTATCTAAAGTAATAAACGTTTGTTCAGTGCGTTAACATATTTACGACTTGACCCGTAAAAGCGACGTAGAGTCTTCTGCTTTCCAAACCTGTGTCCTTGTCTGGTTTTAATTAGTGTTGACAATTTTCTTTCTATTTTAACTGGCTTCTTTGTAGTATTGCTATTTTAATTAATTTTTACTTAGTTGTTATCTTTTAAAATTAAAAAAAAATAAATTAAATTAGCTTCACGCTGTATCCCGCACACAGCAGTGTAGGCAGAGGGAACCTATTGGTAAGACACTCCGTTCCCCACTTTCTGCCGAATTCTGGAGGCATTGCGTGTTGAGTGGCAGAATTCAACGCCGCGCTTAACCTCGACACCAGAGAGATAAAATGGAAATGTAAATTTAAGTAAATATTTCATCTCCTCGAGTGGCGATCGAACCCACAAGCAGTCAGTTTTACAGTCCTACTTCGTGCCGCTGCGCCACGACTGGCCTCGGACTGGATCTCTTAAAATTAATTAATTATTTTAAGATTTGAAGCGTCAAATGAAATATCTAACAAATGATTTAATTTAATGTGTGGCAGTAATTTATGTAGAAGAAATGTTTATTTTTGATGATTAATTATCATTTAATAATTAATATCGCATTAGCGGAATCTAATTGAAAGAAAGGAATGAGAGAGATAAGTAAGAATAGGGATTTTTAAATAAATATAGATTATTTAAATTAATTTAAATACAATGGTGGCCGATAAAAATGTGACTGTAAAATCAGCTGGTTGTGAGTTCGATCCCCACTCGAGGAAGTGAAATATTTATTTTACATTTATATTTTCCTTTCTTCGCTCTAGTGTCGGGGCAAAGGGCGGCGTTGAGTGCCGCCATTCTCCAGAATTCGGCGGAAAGTGGAACGGAGTGTCTTAACACTATGTTCCCTCTGCCTACCCTGCTGTGTGCGGGATAAAGCGTGAAGCTTGTTTATTGATTTAATTTTTAAATACAATAGCTTATTTGACTATTTAACACTGTTTTATATATAAAAAAGTACTTACGTTCATGATATGTACAGCTTTTAATAAAGACATTAAATCACCATGGAGAACAACGATCCATTAAACGGTACAAGGAAGTTTTATAACAAAATGTGGTATGCAATTTACATGTTGCTATGAACATTTTTTAAAGCTTTACGCTGAATGCCGCAAATAGCAGAGTAGGTAAAGAAAACATAGTGTTAAGACCCACCACTGTCTAATTATCGAGACAGAGTATTGAGTGGTGCTGCAGCGTTTTGTCTTGTTACCAGAGCTAGAGAATGAAAAGAAACCTTTCCCCGAATGAGAATCGAAGCTAGAACCGTCGCGCTCACATTCACAAGCTACGCCACGTCAGCACAGCTGTGTGATACTATCGAAATATATTATAATAATGTAATGTATCGATATGTATTTAAGCGTAAGTTTATGTTCAATTATTATAATTACTATAAATAAACAATCTCATACTATAAATAAACAAAACAATTAGCCTTTGTTAGTAATATTTTGATCGGATTTAAAGTACTTCATGTACAATATCTAAACTGAAATATGATTCGTGTGTCTACTTCAGTATCGATATAACAATTTTATATGTCTTATTATTATGTATTAGAGGCCAGCTATGCCGGAGCATAAGCGTGGGAATGTAAACGCAACAGGTTGTGGGTTCTATTTCCACTCGAGGTAGTAGATATTTCATATTTTCATTCGCTCTAGTGTCTTCAATGCCTCCTGAATTCGCCGGAAAGTGGGGAGTAAACTGTCTTAACACTAGGCTTATAATAACATTATGTATTATTGAGGCCAGTCGTGGCGCAGGGGCACAAATAGTGACTGTAAACGTGACTGTTTGTGGGTTCGATCCCCACTTGAAGAAATGAAATATTTATTTAAATTTATATTTCCATTTCGTCACTCTGGTGTCGAGGCAAAGCGCGGCATTGAGTTCCGCCACTTAACACGCAATGCCCCTGCAATTCGGCGGAAAGTGGGGAACGGAGTGTCTTATCATTTGGTTCTCTCTACCTACCCTGATAGCGTGAAGCTGATTTACTATGTATTACAATTATTCTTTATTTATTAACATATTAATAATCACCTTAAGTCGCCAAAACTACCTAAAAATAAATATCTATCACATAAAAGCCTATAAAATAGCACTTATATAACCAAGAAAAAGAACAAATTGTGCAGCATGAAATAATATAACTACTTGTTCTTATGAAACAAGGTAATAATACGCTCGGGATCGAGTGACATATCAGATAGCTATAGAGGCTCATAGCTAGAACACACATTAAAAGAGTATACCTACTTAGTAAATCCCATTACTCTATCCGGCGCCGAGAAGCCTCTGCTAATGGGGCCCTAAAAATGTTAAGAAAAGGACAGTTTTATATTTTATATTATATAAAAATATTAAACTGTGTAAATTATCTCATGTTCTTGCTCTTGTGGTCGTCGGGGCGCAGGTTCACAAGCATGCGTCATAATGGCAACAGTTGTGGGTTCGATCCCCACTCGGGGGAATTAAATGTTAAATATTTTGCGTTGCGTTGAGCATCACCATTCAACACAATGCCTTGAAAATTCAGCGAAAAATGTAAGTAAGAAATGTATATAATTTCTTTTTTTAAAAGAATTATATAATAAATAAAGTATTTAAATCTATATTTCCATTTCTTTGCTCTGGAGTCGAAACAAAGCGCGGCGTTGAATTCCGCCACTCAGCACGCAATGCCTCCAGAATTCGGCGGAAAGTGGAGATCGTATACGTATACGTAGTATCTTAACACTAGTTCCCTCTGCCTACCCTGCTATGTGCAGGATACAGTGTGAAGCTGATTTATTTTTATTTTTATATAATAAACATTTGTCTACGAAAAATAATAAACATTTATTTTAACGTTTGGCAATATCAACAAAGCAACTTTAATTTAGACTCAATACGTATCAAACAGAAGCATCATACCAATTACGATAGAAGACGAGAGATCACTTATAGTGATAGATCTTATCACTATAAGTGATCTCTCGTCTTCCCTATAAGTGATCTCTCGCCTTTGCATACTACCTCGGTGTGCAAAATGTCCTTTTATTTTTTTTATTTTTTTTGTTCTTTTATATTGGTATTCCTATTTCTTTTATAAAATGTTACATTTCCTCTACGTATACAATAAAGAGTTTTATCTAACTATCTATCTACGATATAAATGTTCATTTATAAACAATGTAAATATATATTATTAGACATAAATTAGTAAGGCCGTTTAATTAGTGCCATCCGTCATACGTTAATAGGACTAGCTAATGTAACAATCTATCAAGTAAGCAATAGTATCTAAGCAATCCCTTTATATAATTATATATAACTGTATTTGATAGTAATTATTATAAAACTTTGAACTGGTTTTCTGCTTTGAACTTTGAAACTTATAATATCATGTTTATAGAAAATCTGCAAGAAAATGATATATTTTAAGACATGATTAAGGTAGACGACTGGCCTAGTCGTCGTGGCGCAACGGCACAAAGTGTGACTGTAAAACCGACTGATTGTGGATTCGATCCCCACTCGAGGAGATGAAATATTTACTTAAATTTATATTTCCATTTCTTCGCTCTGGTGTCGAGGCAAAGCGCGGAGTTCTGCCACTCAACACGCAATGTCTCCAGAATCCGGGAGAAAGTGGGGAACGAAGTGTCTTAACACTAGGTTCCCCCTACCTACCCTGCTGTGTGCGGGATACAGCGTGAAGCTGACTTTATGATTAAGGTACTGGTAATCAACACGTATCATCACGATATCAAAATAAGTGCGTTTTTTCAAGTTCATATATTTACACGATGCTGAAACACAAACAAACTATTTTAAATTGCCTGTCTGTCATCCGTTCTCTTTGTCCAGATTGTTCTTCAAAACAGCTGAATTGAATATGCTTTATGAAATATTCTCTGATAGAGATATGATATGACTGATAGAGAAGGAGCAACTTATACGCTTTCTTCCCAGAATTCCCGCGGGATAGGGATTTACGCAGAAAACAGAAATAGAAAACGGGCTCACCTAATACGTACGCACGACAGTAAGTATTAAATAGATATGAAATCTATTAAGAACGACAATTTTTACAAGCAATATCATATTAAATTAAAGAGTATAACAGTATATAGAGAACTGTATTAAAATAAACAACCATTTTTCTTAAATATACTTAAACAAGAAGAAACGGGCGAAGCCACGTTGAGGCCGCTAGTACAATTATTAATTCAAATCCTGGCCACTACAAAATCCACATTTATCATATAAATAGATTCACGATCGGGTTAAGCAAAATCCAGAGTTGTTGCGCTATTTTCTTTTGCAACTATAGTATCTATATTAAACACATGGTGAAAAAGTGTATATTACTTTTGTAGATAAAAAATAGAATATTTAATTTTTCAAACTTTATACAAAGTAATAACGTTTTATGTAGAAAACTTGCCAGTTCCGGAGACGTATTCTATTTAGAATGATGGAAAATTGTTTTAATAAGGTAGAATATTCCGTACATTTCTATCGCATTTCCCGTTTTCGTAGAAACTGCTCGATTTTCCTCAACAAAATAAAGGTTCTAAGGCAATAGAACTATAAAGTTTAGAAAAAGAATTCTTCTAAAATAGTATATATAACAAACGTGTGATTGAAAAAGCGACAGGTTTGTGGGTTCGATTTCAATTTCAGGAAATGAAATATTTAATCCTTTTCGCTTTGGTGTCGAGGCAAAGCGTGGCCTGGAATTCCGTCCTTCAAGACGCAATGCCTCCAAAATTCGATGGAAAGTGGGAAGCGGAATTTCTTAACACTAGGCATCCTTATTCTAGCTAAAAAAAGTCATTTTTTTAGTTTTACACTTTATCCTGCATATTGTACAGTAGGCAGAGAAAAATAGTGTCTTAAGACACTGTGCTATCTGCTGCCTGTCCGATTTCTATGTCTATGTCACCGTCACTGCCCCACTGTGCCACGATAATTTGTAAGATTTTAAGGTTCTGTCTGTCTGCCCATCTGCCACCATGCTGTATCTTATGAACTTTAATAGTTAAAAAGTTGAAATTTCTGCAGAACATTTCTGTTGCTACTATAACAACAAATACAAAGAAACAGAAAAAATTATAATTCTACCTCCCATATAACAGTTGTGATTTTTTGCTGTTTTTATAGATATTTATACGGAATCCAACGTGCTCGACACCGACTCGCACTTAGCCAGTTTATATTTATATACTTTTAAATAAGCTTAATGGTCACTCTAGCTATCGTCGTAAGGGCGAGACCACCTGCTGTTCTACACTGAGAGCTTTTTAGATCATAGCCTTATCTACAATTCTGTTACAGTGATAAAGCAACTATGGACGTCAATTCGTCAAATTGTAATAGTTATATTATGTAGTATTCAGGCTGAATTCTGTACACGGCAGGGAAGACAGAGAGAACTTAGTGCTAAGACACTCCGTTCACTACTTTCCGACGAATTTTTCAAGGTATTATGTATTGAGTAGAGGAACTCAACGTCAGGCTTTTGCCTAGTGCCAGAACGAAGAAATTAAAAATTTATAAGCAATAATTCATTCCATCAAGTAATATCGAACCCGCAACCGTTGCGTTATATTCGGTGTGAATATAACGCAACGGTGCAACTTGTGCCAAATTCCTTAAGTATACTCGTAATATAGTTAAATAAACACGGTGTTATATATAATGTTTATTTATTATTGTTAAGATGTATTAATTACATATACATATCTATTTGAGGGCGTCGAGGCACAGGGGTACATTCTTGCGAATTTAAGCGCGACGGTTGTGAGTTCGATTCTCATGCCGTCTATAGATAGACTACTATGGCCTACAACGAATGAGTTAAAAGCCCTTGTTGAGTTGAGCCCTTTGTTTAAAAGGCTTAGTTTTTTATAAATTTATTATTATTTTACTCGAAACGCACTTAATTAAAATCAAATATTTAACAAAGTACGCCTCCCACTTTTCATTAGTATCTTCGCAACAAAGTGAGATAGAAATCCTTTTATCACTAACGAATCTCACAGAACTTTCGATTTAATACAGCTTTGCAGCGAAACGAAGAAAGAAAAACGTAATTACATAAAATGACTCGAGGAATTCCATTTTCTCGTCAATATAAGCCTCCGTTTTTTTTTACTGGTATTAGTATTAATTACAAAGGAAATACATTATTTGTGTTAACATTTCATTTTGCTATGGGAAAATAGGCTATTTTACAAGTACATATAGTGTATTTTAGCGTATTTTCGAAACAGTAACCTAATTATCGTCTCATCGAATTGACAGAGGCTGTTTAAAGTTAATAGTTGAAATTGATGGCTGGAATTTTTATTAGGTATAGTACAACTGAAGCTTTTTTGTTAAAAAAATTGTGCTTAGAATAATTATTATTAAGTAAAAAGTCGTTTTGAAATTTTAAATTATTAAAATTCCAAAACGACTTTTTACTTTGATTAGATAAATCAAGAATTCCTTAATTATCATAGATTCACATTCCAATACGTGAAACTCTTCTCACTGGATGACAATGACAATGATAATTGTTAATGTAAGACCAAATTTTTAATCCTCTTTTTCCTCTTTCTATATAGTAATCTCTGAGAAAAACACCTGCGTCTGACAGAAACACGAAATGATTCATGATTCATCTGACATAAAAAGGATAACGTGTAGAGTATGTATATCTATGTATATTAACGAAATTAGTTATATATAAGCAATTGTAATATTTTATTATCATCGCTATGCTCTAGCTATTTGAGGTCGTGGCGTTGTGGGTTCCATTCTCACTCAAAGGAATGAACTATTTTCATTTCTTCGCTCTGGTAACAAGACAAAGTGCGGCATTGAGTTGCACACACGATGTTTCGAAAATTGGACGGAACATAAAAAACGAACTATTTCAATATTAGTCTCCCTCTGTCTACTCTTACAAATACAGGAAACAGTATGAATCTCACCGTTGCGTTAGCACAAATTTACTCATCTAAAACTTTATACTAGAAATTGAAAAAAAATAACGTTCCACAGAAGTGAGTTCAATGAATATTTCAGATAGAATACTTTAATTTAATATATGAGTGTATTTGAGATCGGAGCAGCATATTAAGACTTATAAATACGTTTACATATATGGGAAAAAGTACAAATATAATATGCATTGGCGAAGCTTTTGCTAAATAGCATAAAAATCGTAGTTACTATATTACGGCCAGTCGTGATGCAAAGGCAGAAAGGTACGACTGTAAACTATTAAATATCTTCATTACTTCGCTCTGATAACGAGGCAAAGCGCTGGGTTAAGTTCCGCCACTCAACATGCAATACTTCCATAATTAAGTGGAAAGTGGGAAAGGGAAATGTCTAAATGGGAACGGAATCTCTTACCTAACAATAGGTTCCCTCTGCCTATCCTGCTTGAGTGGCATACAACATGAATCTAAAAACTCGATATTATAAACTAGATATTAAAAATTATACGTCGCCCGCAACTTTGTATGCGCAGACTTCGAGGAGTACAATGGAGAAACCCTTTTTTTTCTCGTTCCCATAGAAATTTGCAGAAATTTTCTCTTAGTGCTCCTCTACACACCCTAACTTACCGATATAAGAAATTTCAACTTTTCATAAAATAAATGAGTAGTTTCATCTACACGTTGTCAGTCACACAGTATTTTTTTCAGCTTCACGCTGTATCCTGCATGACTGCTTCATGACGGTCTAAAGGGGGAGCCTAGTATCTTTTTCTCAGAATCCTAAAGGATTTACGTATTAAGTGGTGCAACTCAACGCCGCACTTTTGCCTCGACACCAGAGCAATAAAATGAAAATATTAAATATTTCATTATCTCGAGTAAGAACCGCACCCACAAACTGTCGCGTTTACAGCCACTGGGCCACGACAGGCCATATGTAATGGAAGAGTTTTATTCAAGTATAGGTGATATATACAAGTAGATAACGAAGGTAGTGGAATTTAAGTCTTTTAAGAAATTTCTAATTACTCTCTGTCTAAATTATACCTAAATTATAACTTCATTTATTTTATGAAATTTTGATACTTTCCTCTTTCTAATGGAATGGTTTTTTTTATATATTTTTAAAAAGATCACTATGATGCTTACGATATTTATTTATAAAATAAATATTTTATTATCATATAATATATATATATATATATAATATAAATCCCCTTAACTATTTTAGAAGTACGTACGTAAGTTCTTTACGAGTATTTTCATTTCAACAATAGATAATGATGTTACTACAATATAATTTATCTGTTTAATATCTCGATAGGGTGTATCGATCAAACTCTATTTTCCACTAAAAGGGTGATTATATCACTATCTCCTGCAATGTACTGTGCGCAGATGCGTAGTATTTAAACGAAAAATGAGACCCACGAGAAAATGAGGACAACAAGGCGCAGGGGCAAAAGCGTGTAACTGTAACGCGATGGTTGTGGGTTTGACTCTCACTCGGGGGAATTACTTATTTATTTAATCTTTCATTTGTTCGCTCTACCAAGACAAAAGCGAGGCGTCGCGTTTCGCCACTCAACATGCAATGCCCGAAAAATTTGACGAAAAGTGCGGGACAGAGTGTCTTAACACTTGGTTCCCTCTTCCTACCCTGCTATATGCGGGATACCTTTTAATGCATTTTTTTATGGAAAAACTTACTTTAGTATGATTATAAGAGAACTTCAAGGCTACTTTCACATGATTTTCTGGTATTCTGGTTAAAAAATATGATTTTACTATACATATTAATATATATTTATATAATAAATACAAATAAATAAGTTACTTATTTGTTTTGATTTGATTCTTATTTATTATTTTTATATAAGTATAATACTTGATTAGATTTTTTTCGATTAACTCTTCTAGCACGTCCATCTCATTATACACGCTGAGTTTAGATTCAAATTCATGAAAGGATATAATATTAAATGAATTGATCCCATAAAACATTGGAGATGTTTTGTGTAACGAATCTTCATATATAGTGTATGAACTAAAAGTGGAGACACGTTGCTAACCTTACTCTATCCACTTCATGAAATGCGAGAAGTATATATCTTAAGACAAAAAAATATATATATATAAAATAAACATAAAAATAAAAAAAGATTAAGATAAAAAGATATCCGATCCGAAAAGTTAAACCATAAAAAAGTTACGCGCCTAATAAATAAAAGCAATAACTAAGTGATCTCAAGTACGCCTGCTGTTATACTTAAAAACTGATATGACGATTTTTTTCGACAAAATATAGTTGGATGTCTCTCTCTATAGATAGGCCATATAAAAATAAATGTATTTATTTGAAAATATTCACAATCTTTTCTAATAACGTATGTTACATATCAATTTCGTTTTCGGTAATAGACTTTATATTAGGGCAATAAAGTAAATGAGCACAATAAACGCATTCCATCGTACATTTTCTTTATATTGGTTTTCTAGCTTTAAAGGTGAAGACATATTGTGGATGACACAAAATGTAATATGAAGATATTTTTCGATAAATATAGATATATTTATTATTAATAGGCATTTTTCTATACTTATAATAATAATATTGAGAATAATATTGTGGCGAGACGTGGCGCAGCGGCACGAAGTGTGACTGTAAAACCGACTGGTTGTGGGTTCGATCCCCACTCGAGGAGATGAAATATTTACTTAAATTTATATTTTCATTTCTTCGCTCGGGTGTCGAGGCTAAGCGCGGCGTCGAGTTCTGTCACTCAACACGCAATGCCTCCAGAATTAGGCAGAAAGTCGGGAACTGAGTGTCTTAACACTAGGTTCCCTCTGCCTACCCTGCTGTGTGCGGGATACAGCGTGAAGCTGATTTTTTTATTTTTATAATAAAATCGTGACTGATCGGTGTCTTTACATGAAAGATATATATTTTTCTGATTGTAGGATTGTCTGTTTGTTGGTGCATTTGTGCACGTTAATTTGAAAAACAGTTTTAATTTTGTGATATAGCCAGCCATATAGCCAGCTAACACAGAATCAAAAACACTTCAAAAACTGTAAATTTTATTTTTGTTGTATTATATGATTTTTCACAAAGAAATTCTTTACATGTACATATATTTTATACTCTAATTTAAAATTAATTTAATGTTTATCAATATCAAGTTCAAGTGACAGCTGGTAACACTTGCGCCCATATTGCTTCTTTAAATTGAAAAACTTTCCAAATCTTAATATGAAATTTAATTAGTTAATATTTTTAATAGGAAATTAGAATGAAGTGAAGTCTGCTATATGCTCTTTTAATTTCTTTATTAAAAAAATACACTTACTACAAATTAAGGAAAATATTTCATTTATTCAAAATATATAAAGATATCTATTTCATTTCGATTATTTAGTTGCTTATGCTTATGTATTCGAAGTGAAATAACTAGAAAAACTAAGTCAAGTTGAAGTCAGCAGTGGTAGCTGTTGTGGGTGTGTATGGGTTCGATTGCCACTGGAGGAAATGAAATATTTAATATTTTCATTTCTTCATTCTGGTGTCGAGGCAAAGTGCGGCGTTGAGTTTCGCCACTCAACGTGTAACGCCTCTGGAACTTAGAGGAAAATGGGGACGTGTCTTGATGGGTACGGAGTGTCTTAATAATAGTTTCCCAGGTTCCCTGCGCCTACATTTCTGCATACAGCGTGAAGTTTAAAGAAAAGTCAAACACTAATTGACGTCTCTGAGTACAACTATAAGCACTATGTCGCGTATGTTTGACAAATTGAAAGAGAAATCAACAAGCTAGCATGTACACCTCTTAAACGTTTAATTCCCATTACGCTGAGTTTTATCGACATCAATCAGTTCCACGTGATCGATTCAAATCAGAGGACTTTTTATGAGAACTAAACGAACGCTCTTTACTTTCTCGTGTAAAGTGCTTAGGAAATATGAAGATTTTTTTTCTATGATATAGATATGATTTGCAAAATATAGGTACCAACATAGTTGGATATTATACTTAAGAAAACGTATAAAAATTTAAATGTAGGGTATTTGAATTTAAACATATAAAAATTTTATGGTGAATGTGTTGAGTGGCGGAATGCAACGCCGCACTTTGATTTATTACCAGAGCAAAGAAACGACATTCTGAATAAAAAATATTAATTCCTTCTAGTGGAAATCGAACCTATAACCGTCGCGTTGACAGTCAGTCAGCAACTGATAAGGTTAAAAAAAGCTTCTGAGAAAAACCGGCCGGAGCTGGTGAACAGGAAGTGCGTGGTGTTCCACTATGACAACGCCAGACTGCACTCATATATAGCCACGCAGCAAAAATTGAGAGAGCTTGGCCGGTATGGGTTAATGTATCCTCCGTATAGCCCTGACCTTGCCCCATCAGATTTCCACCTGTTTCGGTCATTGTTTCGCAACTCTTTAGGAAGTATAAAGTTAACCTCAAAAGAACAGATTTTTTAAATCAAAAATCTTAAATTTTTTACAGGAATGGGATCATGGCACTACCCATAAGATGGTAGTCAGCAAGTCATCGATCAAAACGGCACATACATATTATAAATAAATAAAAAATTAAACCTATTTTTTTTTCTTTTGTATGAACAATACGAAAAGACCTTAGCCCCGACCTTATATTATCTACTTCGAAATTCCCCATAAGCATCCAAAATAAAGTGGTCAATACATAATCTAATAGAATCGCAATATCGAGGCTCTAAAAAATTACCGCCATGAAAGTAATTTATTGCAAGAATCCCAAACATTTCTTTGAATTTGTACGCGACGCGACTGACGGAACATAAAAGTTCCAAAGGCAGTAGTATTATTTAGTTCTAGGCAATATGAATTCAAGTCATGAGCCTTAGGAGCAATATATGGGTTGGCCTTGATTAGAACCCGCGGCCTCGCTCCTTCATAAATATGTCGTCAGGGGAAATGCGGGACTAAATGAAGTTGAAATTAAACGTTGATGTTCAATGTTGTCATATAAAATTCTAAGCGCGTATTGTGTTTGAGATATAATATTTTTTTGATGGATGTGTTGTGAATTTTGTTGTTTGGATATCTTAAGTTGATATATATTTAATATAGATATATAATGATTTATATAGATATATATTATTTATTATTTATTATGATATTGATCTTTTTTAGCTTTATGTTTTTCCAGCATAGCAGGGTAAGCTATGAGATGTTAAAAATTGGGGAGTCTTCATTATTTACTTATTTTATAAACAAATTTAAATTAACAAATTGATTTAAGGCGTGTGATCCCGGCATAGAAAAGCGGCGACTAAAGTACGTGTGGTAGAGTCACGGCAACACGCATGGGCAGATTCGCCCGGGTCATTTCCACCCCTGGTATTTAAAACCGGCGTGAAGTAGTGGCTTTATGCCACTGCGTTTCGCATCAGGTAATACCAGGCTCCGGCGCCCAACACACCTTAAAGGCCGGCAACGCACCTGTGAGCTCTGGTGTTGCACGGGGTCGTGGGCGGCGGTAGTCACTTACCATCAGGTGACCCGAACGCTCGTTTGCCATGTCCTTTTCCATAAAAAAATATATATATTGTGACCATCGGGGTGCAAGAGCACAAGCGTTAGCCTGTAAATGCTGAATGATGAAATACTTTTTTAATTTCTTCGCTCTGGTGTCGGCGAACGGAATGTCCTAACACTATACAACTTTATTAACGCCGATATTATGCAAAAGCTGGTGATTTGTCTATATGTCCGCTCCAGCTGCAGATGTACTGGCACCGTCGTTGATCCGCTTTGTCGCATTCATTCTTCCACGTTCCGGCTCTGCTTCGTTCAGTTAGATGGTGTTTTACTACTACTATTTGCTTGTTCTTGAGAAGCCCTTTCCTACTGTATACGATATTTGTGTTTGTTTTTGGCTTTTGGACGCGTAAAGGCCGACATTATATAATATAATTTTGATAATATTTTTTTGTATTAAAACATATTATAATAGTCACTGTCACTTCTTAAAAGTATTTTTTTATATACAATCGACATTTTTTGACGATGGCTGACGAATAAAATTTGTACCAACGTTGTAGCTTACCTGAGTCAAAAGTTATACTAATTGCAAAATTCGATTCGCAGCAAAATAATCACAAAATGGCGACGCTTCTCCGTCCCCCTTTAATAAATGTTTAGATTTTTAGCTATCTCGTGGTATTATTTTACTTTGGATGTAGAGAATAGATTCGAAACTACAAAACCTATATGCCCCGATCTTATTATCATTAGGTTTATAGGATTGGCCCCTTATATGATAGCAAATTTATAGACGTATTCACGTCCAAAGTACCTTCATCATTACCAGACCACAAGTACTTACCTAACTTAATTCGAAGCTAAGCTCAAAGTTCGTAGCATACTAGATATTAAATAAACTAGATGTATTTTACCTGAAATGAAGTATTAGCTTTACTAATCTCCAGTAGAGAGCAAAATATGCAGAAAAAAGTAGAGTTAAGACACTGCGCTTCTCACTTACAGTTTAGTTTTGAATCATTCTGTGCTGGATTGCGGTAACTAACGCCGCGGTTTGTTTTACCTTCACATGAACACAATTTAAAATAAAAATATTTCCTCAAGTAGAGTTTGAATCCACTACCATCACTTGTACATCCAAATACTATCCCACTGGACCATAATGGTCCACAACGTTTCGCGCTGTATCCCGCACAAAGCAGGGTAGACAGAGGGAACCTAGTGTTAAGATACTTCGTTGCCCACTTTCCACCGAACTCTGGCGGCATTGTGAGTGGAGTGGCGGAACTCAATGCCGCACTTTGCCTTGACGCCAGAGCAATGAAATTAAAATATAAATAAATATTTCATTCCCAGGAAGGATAGAACCCACAACCAGTAGCGTTAACAGTCATTCTTTGTTACCCTGGGCCAGGACTAGTCTCAAACAAAAAAAAAACTAAACTAGCTCACTCGCTCGCTCGCTGTATCTATAGCGGAATAGTCACAGAGGACGGGGCGCCAAACGCTATGTTATACACATGTATCTTTTAATATGTAAATGGTATATGTATGTATGTCTTAACCAAAATTAAGCGAACCACAGCTCGCAACTAGCCTCATATGAATCTTCGAAGTAGTTGCATTACAAGTATAAAACGAAATGCGGTCGGTCTATATACATACAAGTTTATGATAGATATATACTTATGTACCTTTATACCACTCTTTTTTATAGAGAAATTACATTCAATACATTTCGTTCTCCGCTTTTATCGTGCTATGTCTATATACTGTTTCCTACTCAACATACAATCATCCCTTGTATTTATGGACGAAGAAATAGTGAGGCCTAAGGCTGTACTACTGCAAAATTATTCTGTGGCTATAACAGAAATTTTAAAAACAAAAAATAAGGCCGGTCGTGGCGCAGCGGCACAAGGTGTGACTGTAAAACCGACTGGTTGTGGGTTCGATCCCTACTCGAGGAGATGAAATATTTACTTAAATTTATATTTCCATTTCTTCGCTCTGGTGTCGAGGTTAAACGCGGCGTTGTGCTCTGCCACTCAACACGCAATGCCTCCAGAATTCGGCAGAAAGTGGGGAACAGGAGTGTTAACACTAGGTTCCCTCTGCCTACCCTGCTGGGTGCGGGATACAGCGTGATTTTATTTAAAAACAAAAAAAACCTTGAAAGCTTTACACGGGCCCTACGGTAACGTAAGATACGCCCAAGCTTGCATTATATGTATTACGATATTTATTTATATATTTAATAATGTTAATAACGATGGGCAAATTCGTACGGCGCTTGATCTATCAGCGGCCATTTATAATTCAAACTTTTCTAATTAGACAAGAATAGAAATGATTCATTTTGAAAACGAATTTTGTTTTTATATAGATAAAATTTTAAAATAAACAAATAAAACTTTTGTTTCAAATATTTTAATTTTCACCTCTTAATGGTGTTACTAAAATAACAAAAAACCGGTTAAGTGCGAGTCGGATTCTCATTCTACATCTTCGCTAGTACCTGCCATTCTGTGTATTTCTTCATTGCGGATACGAACAGCTAAGTTGACTCTGCATATCTTACGAAGAAGATCGTATCTGTACAGCACTAATTTTTCTTCTTTCTTCTTCTGTAATATCCACGTTTCGCTGCCGTATAACAGCATCGGTACAACACTGCATTGTGTACGGCTAAACGTACAGCTTTGCTGACGTTTCACCATCTTATCAAGACATCATTGAACCTGTTACCTGCAGCAATACTCGTTTCTGCGTCCATCTCCGTATCCTCCATCTCTTTTTTCGAAAGGACTACTGGCTGACTTAGGAGGCTGTTGGCCTGGGATGGGCTTGACAGCGTCACCGAGCGGAAAGAGCTAGGCGAAAGTAGCTCGCCCCTGAAGAATTAATACAAGCCCTGATGGAATGAAAATTGTACCGTAAGATAGGAATGGCCTCGTCGCCTTCTGCGGTTATGTCGTGAAAATGAGGAATGTAATTTTATTTCCAAAATGCCATGCAAAGTTGTGTTCTTTACAAATGTTGTTATTTGACAGCACTATCATATGGCAATAATATCATTAATAGCCGCTCATAGATCAGGATGTCCATCCTTCTTTACAATATTGGCAATTTAAATTTAAAGTATCTGTATCATAAAAAATATAATTAAGTTTTATATTTTTAAATTCTAGTTATGGACCATCTAGTGTAAAACTGAACTAACAAACACGTCCTCAACTTCTTTTTTTAAGTTCAGGAACAAACAAAAATACCAACTGTATATATGTCTATTATAACATATGTAACTGAAATCATTCTTCATTGAAGGATATTTTTTATTAGAGCCCGTCCAGTTTAAAACTTTAATTTAGTTTATCAGGGAATACAGTACCAGGATTCAGGCAAGTTTTTCAATTTTTAAATGACCAAACTTGACAAATCCCATTTTAAAAGTTGACACTAACAACTATACTCGTATATTAAATATACATTAACGTTGTAGAATTTTCTGGTTATTAGAAACATACATATGAATGATTACCTTTTTGTTACGATCGTATTATATATGGAACGCAACAAATGGTTCTTGAAATAATTTAATTATTTTTTTTGTAAAAAAAAACTTCACTTTTTTTATTAAATACCAAAAAAAGTAGAATGAAAGAAAAAGCAAATTTTTGTATTTATAATAAATTTGAACAAACCTGAGAATACATAAGGAGTGAGGGATTAAGTTTGCTAAAAGGCAAATAAAATAAAAGATTCAAATTTAATTAAACCTTTTATTGGTTTACTTATTCTCCAGCTACCAAAACACCTATCCACAAGAACGCATCTCAAAATTCTTCAATTCAATTAAATTACAATTTATACTATAAGTATTATACACAGGATTACAAGGAATAAAATTCAATCTAAAAGGAATAATTTACTTTGAAATTTGGCAAATGTGAGTCTTATTTCAAAATAATAAATTTGGTGTTGCCACTGGGAAAAAAAGTACAAATTATTTTTAATGAGTGCTGCCAAAAATCTAAGAATATTCCTTCGTACACATACTAAAAAGACAAACGATTGAGCAGTAAAAATAAATAATAGAATAAAACTACTTAACAAAATTATGGAATTTATGAATTTATTAATTACAACAGTAAATATTTCAAGTCAAGAAAGAGTTAAATTTTCCAGACATCTTTTGTTTTATCAAGTGTTCTACGAAAATGGATATACTTACAATGTGTTTTTCTCCAATATTTAAAATACAAATAGTCACTGATTATTACAATATTTAATATGTGCATTATTTAAAATTTCAGCTATATAAATAATTATTATATAGACAAGTAGGAATTTGAAAATATATCTATTGTTAATGAACGCGTGTTTCTTTTACTGTTAACAACAATATTCATTATGCATTTGAATGTCGGGCCAATGTTAACAAAATTTATGAATTTTATCAAATATTTTAAGAATTTTATGATAATTTTTTGTTTAATTGTACAATGCGGGACGGATGTATCGCATGAAAAGCATGTAATTACTTAAATTCTATTCAATTTGAAATTATTATTGAATCCTACCTCACAACAGTGATAATATTTAATCAATTCATAAAATACAAGTAAGTGATGCTATCTCTTTCTTTTTATTACAATTAGAAAAGACTAGCCATATTGATATCTATATATATTACATGTTAGCAATATCAAAAATTTAAGAAAGATTAATTAGATATTAAGTAATAAAAGATAATATTACGAAATTAGAATAATATATTTGTTTCGTATATTACAAATTTAATTTTCTATAAAATAACCTCATTGACAATTTTTGAAAGAAAACCGGTATCATAAATATTTCTTATTAGTATTGGTTTTAAAGACTCCAAGGCGAAGTAAGTAAAACATTATAGACACACGTAAGTAAACATATTATAGACACAAGGGACCTTGAAAGCTTTAAAAAAAAAAATAACAATATATATTATGTAAATGTAATCAAATATAATTTCACGCTGTATCCCGCATATATCAGGCTACACAGAGAGAATTTGATGTTAAGACACTCCGTTCACACGCAGCGTCAAATTCGAGACATTGCGTGTTGAGTGGGGAAACACAACGCCGCGCTTTGCCTTATTACTGAAAATCAAAATAACCAACAACAGTCGTGTTTACAGTCAGTATCTGTGCCGATACGCCACAACGGTCTCTGTAATCAAATATTTAGCCCTATACGAGTACTTCTAAGTCGACAATAATAATTTTACAATTATATATTAATTAATTTTAATTATAAAGATTTTGTTATTTAAAAATCCGTCCAAACTTCTCACTGACTGTCTTTTGCATTGATTAACAGTTTCATTTTTCACATATTTTATTGTTTTTTTTTTTTCAAATAAATTTTGTCTTAGACGTAAGATATAATAAGAATTATTAAAATAATGTAATTTTTTAATCTATAGACTAAGTGGGATTTAAAATTTTACAAATAGTGTGCGAATACAATACGTAATCCAATAAAAAATATAACACTTGTGAATGTTGCCATATTTTTTTAATACATCAAAATATACACTAAATAGTTTTTACAATATTCTTATTAATTAATATAGTATCGAAAATTATTAATAAAACTATGGAACATATTCTCAAGCAGAAGCGCTATTTCAGTGTAAAAATAATATACAAAAACCAAAAACGGATTAACAATATTTTATATTGCATAAAAAAAAACAATCTTGAAAATTGTTATCACATTTTTAATTATCCACCAAAAAAAAAAGAATTTTTAAGCCATATTAAAATAAATTTCCTATCTTATTCTAAGCTAATTTCACACGTTGAGCCAACATTTGTTGCCAATATAATTAGATATTAAAGACCGCTTGTGGCCAATATTTTACCAAGGTTGGTTTATTGGATCAACATGTAAATAGCACAGACTATAATATTCCATATAGAAAGGTAGTTTAATCGATTCTGAGTGCAATATCGATGTTAATATGAATTTAAGAGTTCGGATATTTACATATTCTTAATGATATTTATTAATCGCTGTCCAAACAAAGCAATTATATGAGGAAACATCTAAAGTAGTAACTTTATAAATTCATTTATTATGTTTATATGGTCGGCGGCATAAGGTCCTAGATTCAAATCTCTTTTTTGGAACCAATACTAAGTGATGGTATAAACCATCACTTAATTAATAAATACCTATAATAGATATTTATTAATCGAATGATATATTAATCTATCTATAATAGTACAATTTCGACTAGTTTCGCCTTAACATCGAAATATATTATCTATGTACATCTCTTGTATTTTTTAGAGGAACCTAGTGACAATACACTCCACCCTTGTTATGGATATTTTAGAAACGTTACACATTGCAGCATTTAGCAAGGTAGTCAGAAAAAATCTCTTCAGGTTGTGTGACGTTGTGGGGAACCCTCACTTCCCCTCGACGTCACACAACCGCTGATCAACGACAACTGTACTTTTACTATAAGCAAAGATAAATAAACAATCATTCGCCTTTCAAATACTATTTGAGAGCCCTTTACCAAAACCTACCTTTCTATACAAAATAAATAGTATAATAATTATCACATATATTAAAAATAAAAAATCTAATTTAGCTGGAGACCTGTTTGTGTCGCCGATGGTCGTAGTTGACGAGCCTCTGTCCCACTAAATACTTGTCGTTCTTTATATGCTCGTATAGTTTGCGGAATTGGCGGATCTGTGGATAAATTAAATATGTTTTACAGACTTATCTATAATAATATATAATATCTATAATAAATAATTGAAATATTAACTATGTAATAGATTTTTTTAAATATGGAAATTTAAATTAATTTTGACAATAACAATCTAATAATCTATACACTTTAAAATCCCAATTTTTGCTATATACTATTATACAATATAATACACAACATAATGTAGTGTAAAATAACCATTTTACATAATATTAATCAATTATACTCTTGTCTATTTACATATACGACATTCTTGATATATACGTACGCAAAAACAGACACACCTACCATTATCTCCCCCTCCCTCCTTCCCATATACACACGAACCCCCACACACGCACGCAGGCAATCCAAGAGGGTACAGCTTTCTTGGCTCATTAAGTTTGTCACGAGGGGCACATACCTGGAACAGCAGCAGCGCGGCGAGCAGCGCCAGCAGCAGCAGCGCGGGGTAGACGCGGCGCGCCAGCAGGTCGTCGCGAGGGGCACATACCTGGAACAGCAGCAGCGCGGCGAGCAGCGCCAGCAGCAGCAGCGCGGGGTAGACGCGGCGCGCCGGCAGGTCGTCGCGAGGGGCACATACCTGGAACAGCAGCAGCGCCAGCAGCAGCAGCGCGGGGTAGACGCGGCGCGCCGGCAGGTCGTCGCGAGGGGCACATACCTGGAACAGCAGCAGCGCGGCGAGCAGCGCCAGCAGCAGCAGCGCGGGGTAGAGGCGGCGCGCCGGCAGGTCGTCGCGAGGGGCACATACCTGGAACAGCAGCAGCGCGGCGAGCAGGGCCAGCAGCAGCAGCGCAGGGTAGACGCGGCGCGCCAGCAGGTTGCGCTGCGGCGCGCCCAGCAGCGCCGGCGCGGCGCTGTGCGCCACCACGTACGGCACCGCCAGCGCCAGGCCCAGCCACCGCACCAGCGGCGCTGCCACTGACTGCAGGATGAATCTGGAAGGGGAAGTGTAATGCTTTAGTTATTTAGCCGTTTGCCGTTAATACGTAAGATTTTGGAAAAGATTATACTAAACAGGGTAAAGCATCATCAACATCTAATATGTCGACAGACAGACAAGAAATTTAAAAAAAAACTTTTTGCTTTCTATTATTATTTTTAAGTGTCCCTCTATCCATTTCAGTCAAAATTACTAAATGTACAGACAAAATATTTTTACTGTCTTATTATATATAGAGATTATAAACCAATCTGAATTATTTATCTTTATTTAGACATTTTTTGTCTTCGGATCGGACCTCTCGTATTTATACTCTACACTAATGCAAAACTTTAAATTCTCCACTTTTCATTTTAAAAATAGATTAAAAAAAAAATTAATAATTTCAATACTCACTTCAAGTCCATTTCCCGTATTCCATCTCGATAAGCTTTCTCAATAGCCCGTCGCATGCTCCAGTCCGGACCCATCATGGTGAGAGCGCACACTATCTTGGTGTATAGCACTCCGAGAGCCCAGTCCTGCCATACAAATAACACCGGAGACTGTTCTAGAGGCACCCGAAGCGGAATTACCAGCACCTGATAAAAAAATTGAAAGTATACAGGAATAGTAAAATATTTTTTTTAGCTTCTCATTGTATGCCACGTATAGCAGGATAGGTTTAGGGAACCTAGTGTTAAGACACTGCGTTCTCCGGTTTCCGCCGAATTTTCGAGACATTACATGTTGAATGACGGTACTCGATTCCGCGCTTTGTCTTGTTACCAGAGCGAGAAAATGAAAATACTAAATAATTTATTTTCCCGAATGGGAATCGAACCTACCTAACCGAACAGTCGCGTTTATAGTAACGCGCTGTAGTGACTGACGGCTCTATCTGGCTTTTTGTTTAGATGATCTAAAATTTTGACTGACTAAGAAGAAAAAAAAATCAACTTCACGCTGTATCTCGCACACATCAGGGTAGGCACAGGGAACCTAGTGTTAAGAAACACCGTTCCCCACTTTCTGCCGAATTCTGGAGGCATTGCGTGTTGAGTGGCAGAACTCGATGCCGCGCTTAACCTCGACACCAGAGCGAAGAAATGAAAATATAAATTTAAGTAAATATTCGAGTGGGGATCGAACCCACAATCAGTCGGTTTTACAGTCACACTTAGTGCCGCTGCGCCACGACTGGCCTCAACTGGCTAAGAAGAGTTGCCAAGAAATACAGTTGCTCTTTTCAATATCAACGTTGCATATAAAATAGTACCTAGACTGGCAGCTATTTTGCACGCAATTGTATCGATATTAATAAGTAGGCTTAAATGATTAATATTGAAAATATTGCAAACAAAAACCAACTCACCAATTCCAACAACAATCCAAACATTAATGGCACCAGTCCCAGTAGCGCTAGGGCCGCTAGGGCAGCCCTGGCCGCCCTTCGCGTCCACAGCGCGGCCCTAGCGAGTAGGGCGGCCCTACCGCCTCGAGCCCAGCCCGCGGCTAGAGCGCCACCTCGGCCGGCTGCCCAGCATACGTACATGCCTAGAACAAAAAGATTAATAAAATATTGTAAGAAGACCATTCTCCCAATTATGGATGTGGTTCGTGTGCACACGACAAGGCAACGCACACAGAATAGACGCTGGAAAGGACGGAAGGAAGGTTAAGTAAACTAAGATTGTAATTGACAGCCGCATGGTATGACCGAACCGAACGGGCAAACGTGTGACTGTAAACGTGACAGGTTGTAGGTTCGATTCCCATTCGAAGAATAGAAATATTTAATATTTACATTTCCTTGCTTTGGTAACAATACTATGCGTGGCGTTGAATTCGGTCACTCAACAAACAATACCTCAAGAACTCGGCAGAAAGTGGGGATCGGATGTGTTTTAATGGGAAACTGAGTGTCAGAATACTAGGTTTTCACGTTGTTCCCTATGTCTAACCTGCTACGTGCGGGATACAGCGTGAAGCTAAAAAATAGTATTTTATAAAAATATCAATACTAACCACAAGCCGCCGTATAAAGCTCGTGCACACCGTCGGAAGCTTTTGGCAGCCACACCGCCATTACTTTACGCCCTATAGCCACTGGTATTATCTGAAAACAAATTAAAATAAATTATAACGTCTATTAAACATAAAGCACACGTGTTTGATTGTACTTACGATGTTTGTGGATTCTATTCTCACACAAGGAAAAGTTTATGTTTTAAATATCTTTTCACAAAACGCATTGTCTTAATACTAGGTTCCTTCTGCCTCTACATCTAAAATACTTACCAAAGTCAAAGCACTGGCCATGATCAGGGATATCGACACAAGCGCCAACAACGCAGCTAAACGCAACGGGAACCACGACACGCGCGCGTATGGCTCGAAGCCCGCGGGTCCATCGCGCCATATTAGTGCCTGGAAGAAATTTATATTTAAGAAGATAATAAATATTATATAGATTATACAGTCCAGATATAGATAATAGTCTTTATGCCTTTCAAATAATAGCAGATGTGATAAATCGTTTATCTTTTAATTTCATATTTATCTAAAAAGCTTTTATATTAGGTTCAATAGGGAGGTCTTGTACTTCTTGAATTGGTTTTGACCCAACAAACATCAGTTATCAGTACGGGGGCGCAAGAGGTCCTCGCAGCAGCCTCATGTTTAATCTAGGTACAGTAGTACTAGGTACAGTGTCAAGTATTTGCCGCCCTGAAACTAAAAGCAGACGGCTGCGCGCAGATTTGATTTAAAGATATTTTTTCTTATTTTTGATTATTGTCTTCAGAAGCAAAAAAATAAAAGTAAGCAATAAAAATGAACAAAAAATCCAAAGCCTAACTTCAAGGCTGCCACGGTACATCGGCCGTACTGTACGTTTATCGGATTTCTTCTCTCTACACATAAAAACTTTTCTCAGCAAATACAATGGAAGAGCTTTACCGGCAATGTCAAAAAAAGACAAAATAAAAAAACTTCCAAACTCACCCTATGAGCAGCACCAAGTTGATGAGGCGGATGCGGAGGAGGATTAGGTTCATTGTCTCTCGAAGCTTCTCCCAGCAAGTAAGACCGGAGGCCCAGGGCTCCAGCGGCGCAGGAACACCACGCTCGGAGCCCCGCCTTCAACCACGTCCGCGTATGAGATTGTTCGAGGAGCGCCGGTAGGATCACCTGTAGAGCAATCTATACGTATATTCATATGGTTAAGAAGATAAAGTGGTATGAATGTAATATATAGGAATACATTTATGATTAATAAGTGAGTGAAAGGAACGAATTAGTTAGTACCAACATGAACTATGTTAATATTGCTAGTTTCACTTTGAATCAAACTAAAATGGGAGCGATTTATTATTTTATATACTTTTTTTTATATTACAAGTATTATAAAGATATATAACAATGTGGTTGGACATATAATTAATAGAATCACATAATTACTAAAATTTATGCACACATATTATATTTAATTAAAATGTATGTATTAAAAGTTAAAGACAATTTGTTAGTTACTGAAATATAAAAAAGCAGGAATGGTTTAATATCAAATTTGATTGAGTACCCAAACCCCCTACACCGAGACAATGTCAATATTTTTATATATATAATTAGTGTTATTTTTAAAATAGAAGTAAAACAAAAACTGAAAACCATGCAACCTATAACATACATAAAAAAGTATACCAGATTAGACCTAAATATACAGTAGACAAAGGGGACCTACTGTTAACACAGTCCACTTTCCACCTTACTTTATACAATTAGGAGGTAATTAACTTTAAAATATAACAAATAAATCAAATAAACTGCTTCATGCTGTATCCCGCAAACAGCAGGGTTGGTAGAGGGAATTTAGTGTTAAGACACTCAGATCCCCACTTTCCGCCCAATTCTAGAGGCATTGCGTGCTGAGTGGCGGAACTCAACGCCGCGCTTTGCCTCGACACCAGAGCGAAGAAATGGATATAAATTTAAATAAATATTTCAATTCCTCCAGTGGGTATCGAACCCACAACCAGTCGCGTTTAAATCATACTTTGTGCTTCTGCGCCGCGACCGGTTGGAAAATATAACAGAAAGTAATTATTTCTGAACAAAATCTTTTTAATACTAAAATTTGTTTAAACTATAAAATCCAGGGCTAATATACATTTTACATGTTGATTATTAAGCATAATTGTGGTAAAACATTTTTTTAATTATTATTATTTTTTAATTTGTCCAATATAATCTTTATCAACTTGTTGAACGAGGGACTTATTATTATATTAAATAAAAAAAAATATTTTGAGAGTGAGTAAATGAATAAGATTTCTATAATCTTTGAAAACGATCCACATCTATATACATATACTACCTGTCTGTCGATCTAAAAATAAAAATATGATAAGTTAAAATAAAGGCAGCTTGGTATAACTGACTTTTAGAAGTGGGTGCTAATAATAAATCTAGTCTATATTAAATATATAAACTTATTCTGGAACCCGTCTCGAGTTCTATAATAGTCCTATCTTAGGAACTAAAAATAGACTATTGAATTGTAAATTAAATTTAAAGCATGAGCTTTTTAGAATTCATTCTATTTAATAGAATGCTTCTTATTTTTATTATTAACACACTATGTGTAATAGGCAGATTTGAATTTATAATAGGCCGTCGAGGCGCAAGGGCAAAAGGGTGGTACTGTAAACGCGACGCTTGTGAGTTCGATCCTCGCTCGGGGTATTTAAATATTTAATATTTTCATTTTTTCGAATTTAAAGTTAATACTGTTAGTCCTATTGGCCTTTAAAGTGACACCGGTCGGATAGTGAAGAGGATGTGTGTTCTTGAGAAAATGCAAGCATCACGTGGCTACTTGAGAGTAGGATATAGACGGCGCCAATAGCAGCAATGCGACGCGGTGGCGAGAGCCCAGAAATAAAAATGATTTAAATATGATTATAATAATAACTATATTCACTTGAAGCAAGAATCGAATTCGAAGCCAACGCGTTTACTGCTTCTGTGTCCCAACAGCCTGAATACATATGTATATATCATATTTATAATATTATTTAAATAAAAATCCTGTACATAATAACATAAATTACACTAATACACTTTAATATTGATTTAGTTTAAAAGCTTTGATAAAATCATTTACAATCATCGTAGATATATACTAAAAACTAAAAAGTAATTGTAAGTATAAAATTGTCACAAGGCCACGTGTACGTGACCAATATCCAATACAAGAGTTGACAGTCTAGATGAAATGAGACGAGGAGACGTGGCCTGCATATAAAAATAGCCTGATTGATGTCCTTTGAGATTTTATAAGACCTAAGGCTCTTATAATTAGAGAGATACTTTACTAAAATAGCAAAAAAACGATTTGTGGAACATATTGTTATAAAAGAAAATTCTATAACATAAGTTAAGAAGAAAACTTTGAGTTTGGTTTAACTTTACGCATTCTCTACATTATATAAATAAAAAATATACAATTTTCATTTTTCGCATTAGTTATTCTGCATACTGCAAAAGCTTTTTTTTATCACAATTTACTAAAGAATAATTGATAATAACGTTATTTTCATAGTGTATCATTAAAAATCTCTCACTGGTGATTCTAGTGGAAGGACAGCTAGCGAAGAGACGAGAACTAATGCTACATAATATTTCATATAATAAACAAAAAAAAACATAATAATCCATAAAAATATAACACATTTTTTATTTATTTTACTAAGATGATATTTACAGTCTATATTGAAACGTCGTTTATTTCGTATAGTAGCTAGAACATTGTCAGGTTTCTTGGTACCCTTACAACTAACTTGCAAAATTGACAGTCAGCTAAAAACAGGGAGTTAAAGCCAAAGTAATGCTAACTCGATGATAACAATATAAAAAACAAAACAATAACCGTTTGTTTATGTAAACACATTATGCAATCTTTGAGACTTATGTTTGACGTATGTATTTAAATTATGTAATTTACAAGTAGAAATATGAAAATTGAACCCACGGCCAACTGCTGTAATATTTATAAATGTTAATACTGTTCGTATGATATCATACGACGCCTTAAAAAAATATTTATAAAAAATTGTGCTTGAAAACAAAAAAAAAGTTTTGTTTACCGTTATGTCGTAGTTAAGACGGGTCTACAAAAATGGTTGTAGATTTGATTCCTTCTCGGTGGAAAATGTCCAATTAAACCAACTATGGTGTTACATGCGCCACAAATAAATAAAATAAAAATGATGTAGCAATTCTTATTTAAAACTACATTATATGTGTACTCTATATATATGTTAAAATTTTGATTCATTTAAAATTAAATAAATTGCACGTAAAAAAATGCAATCTACATTTAGTTTTTAATTAAGGCCTTCTTCTTGTTATCTGAGACCATCAATACTTCATTTTAATCAGACCGAATCATCTATGTAACACTAAATTCACTTCTTCATATAATATTCAACTACCTTTTTTAGAAAAAAGTCAACTTACTTGTAAAAGCAGCAATTCCAAGCTCAACTCATTGACTGGGGCCTCTGCGTGTACCGTAACTGCGTATGGCAAGAAACCAGGTAAAACGTATTTGATCACTCGTATTGGTAGCCACAGCATAAACAAGACAGCGGTACCAAAAACCATGGCTGAGACGACGACGCGACGGATGTGCGACCACACAGAGTGGTGGATCATTTCCTGAAATCAATGTAATCATATGAAATAAATATAAAAAAATCAAATATAACATGTCATAATACAAAGATTATTTTAATATTCACGATGTATACCGCATATAGCAGGTTAGAATATAGTAGTTAGAACCTAGTGTTAAAACACTCCGTTCCCCAGTTTTCACTGCCTTTTCGAGACATTTACTATGAACTAACGAAAATCAACGACGTGCTTTTTCTTGTTGCCCAAAAATGGAAACATAAATTTAAATAAATATTTCATCTTCTCGAGTGGAAACAGAACCCACAACCGTTTGTAATGTGACGCTGTGCCGCTGCGCCACGACGGCCTGTTACAATTCGTACATACATATAAGTTTCTAATCATCACGTGAAAATGACTCTCATAGTAAATATATTTTATTTTTATGCGTCTTCGCTCACCCATAATTAGCGATGTAGGCAAAGAGAACCTGGCATTTAAGCACCCGGTTTCCGAAAAAGAAAATAATTTATGAGAATTGAACTCACAACCATCACGTATCCATCTAAGACTTTTCAGTGAGTCCTAACATAATGTAACAATTATAAATATAGAATCTTTAATCCAATAAAAAAACAATATGAAGAACAGACCATAACGTCAACTTACTTATAATATGCTAATTTACTTAGGAATATTATTTTACATAATTATACAATTAAATGAACAAGGATAAAGTTTAGTAAAAAAAAGTATTACATTTATTTTATTATCTCTATTCTCTATATATAATAAAACAGTAAAAATATTTGTCTGTACATTTAGTAATTTTGACTGAAATGAATATGAGAGGGACACTTAAAAAAAATAATAGAAAGCAAAAAATATATTTCTTTTAACTTCTTGTCTGTCTGTCTGTATGTATGGTCACGTTAATCTCTGAAAGTACTGAACCGATTTACTTAAAAATTTTACCAATTGCTTTGTTTTAACTCAACTTAACATTTATAGTTTGTTTCATCAAAAATCGGTTCATTAAAAAAAGTTATCGTCCTTTGAATGAACTCAAGACATTAATTTGCCTGCGAATGTTATACAAGGTGGAAGTGTCAGCACCACTTTTAATGAAACCACAGTTTTAACTACTCTATAAAAGCCCAATACAATTTAAAAAAGTCCCATAAATGAAAAGTTATTTTTTTCAAACAAAAAACGCCCTACACGACAGCATATCACATGCAATCGTCGCCTTAACAAGGCATACAAAAGGATGCATCTACTACACTGACGCCGAAGAAGACGCTATCGGCAGGTTCATTCGCCGGGCAAATGAAGGTTCCGTGACTGATATAGTGGAACACAACATTAAAATGGCTATTTCCTATAGAGATGAGGAGGCAATAGATATATTACGGAAACAACTAACTGTGCCGCAATCAACACAATCAACGGCCAAAAACTCGGATTTGACAAAAGCAGACCATTCAAAATATTAAAGTTCACTTCACATTTTAAAAAGAAAAACTAACATTTTTAAAAATCAATTAAGAACAAAAAAGGCACGGACAACAAAAGTCTGTGGCGCAAAACAATTCAAGCATAAAAAAAAAAAAAAAATACAGGTATGGATAAACATCGTGAAATGAAAACAAAATCCTACGTCTAAACTGTTGAGGTATCTTGATTAATTTCTTTAGGTATGGGTTTAAAATATTTTACCCTATATGCTGTTTCCGTAAAAGGAACGCTGACACTTCCACTCTGTATAGCAATCGTGCTGGTAAGATCTTTGGCTAAAGAATGACATTCGAAACGTCTTGGTTATAAGACTGTTGATAAAAATATTTTTTTTTAAAGCTCTACTATTCAAAGTACAAACAATAAAGTAAACAAACTTGAATTGTTAGTGAAGGTTACCTTCATAAATCATAACAGTTAAGTTTAAATCGTAATTAATTCAACACATAGATAAAGACCGATTTGATCTTCAAAGAAATATTTAGTATATACACAGATTGTTTGGTTCGTTCGTTCGTTTGAAATAAATCTATAAAAAAATGCCTAAAAACAGACTTTCTACGTGTGCTAGAGAATAACTACATATTTACCAATTGCACATTTAGTTAATTATTAAGTATGTAACGAATTTAAAAACTGTACAGGAGTTAATATGCAATCATTATAGTTATTTTACAAATAATTTAACATTTAAGGCTATTTCTGAAAGAGTAAATTAAAATATTCACTGACATCAGCACATTTAACAGAGTTTTAAAATTATGATGAGACGTACATAACAGGTAAAAAGAAGGTAATGTTACAAAATTATATACGTATAAGAAATAATTAGCTTTATGTATATTTTATAAATATCTAATATCAATATTGGTCATATTTTTTTAATCAAAACAATCAAAAGTCCTTGCAGAAATTACGATAATGTAGTAAAAAAATCATATTGGAATATTAAAGATTAAAGTAATAAAAATCATATTAGAAGTCATTATAGTTGTCAGTCAATTCTGTTTATTAAATCAATAATCATGTACTTTAAGAGAGCGAAGCCGCGGGCGGGCCGCTAGTTTAAGTATAAATTAAAATAAAAAAAACGTTCATTAATTATTTAGAACTTAAATAACTAAAATAACGATTGTGTTTGGTTCCTTATAAGGAAATCGAATATAGCGCTCAGACGCTACCCTATTTCACCAATAGGACAACGTCTGAGCGCCTGCGGTGGCTGTAGGTTCGATCTCTGTTCTGGAATGAATGGTTTTTATTTTTTTGCTCTGTCTATGGTAAAACAAAGCGCGGCTTAGAGTTTCACCACCCGACACATGTCTTGACTCATCTCTTAAGATGCCGTTTAATAATCTATGAATAAAAACGACATATAAAAATCGATCACATCGTTAAGATCAGTTTATACATAGTACGGGCCCAAGTTTTCCCTGCCTACCTAAATATGTATTAAATATATTTCGTCGCCCAAAAAATAAATCGCGCAGTTATAATAAAAAAAACATAATTTTCTACGTAAAAATCTTCAATCCATGACCCCCTGTCATGTATTGACATTACTTATACATTTTTGTTTTATTTTTTTGTTCGTTTGATAACGAACGAATAAATTTTAAGATAAAACTTAAAGTTTTCTAATAAAATATATTTCTATATTACTACAATATTTTGATAATTAAATAAAATATATTACTACAATAGTTTAGAAAGCAAAAATAAAAATATTACAACCATTAAGTTCATTTAGTTTAAGTGTTTATTTTCCAAATTAAAATATAGTTTTAATGAATATTTTTAACGAACGTTCGATGTCAACATTATATGCATACAGTTAACAGATATAACACTATAAAATATAATTAATAGTAAGATTTTTCTAACAACATACAAAGATATACCCAGTAATGGTTCAATTGACGTATTTATTGTCAAATTTAGCCCAAGGTAGATAGATCTACGTCATTTTAGCAAAGTTGAAATTTGTAAATATTATGTCAATGTCCCCGGCATTCGTTGAATTCCGTAAAAAGTTAATAATCAAAAGAAACATCCTAATTTCAAATGCGCAGTCATCTGCAGCTAACTTCAAGGAGGTCACGACCCGTCGGCCGCATTATATTTTGTTTTAACTACGATATTTCATCTCACTCACGTTTCTCATTAGTTAATATATAATAACATAAAAATAGGTCATATCGATCGTTATCGTTCGGAATGCTTCACAGTGTTTGAACGATAAATTAATAAATATTTTTTTATAACAACGCGTTTCTAATAGGCAGAGAGTCGGGATAATAAGTTACTTTTTAATTTTTCGCATTTCTAGACATTACATGGGTGGCGAAACCAACGCCGCGCTTTATCAAACTTGAGAGATAAAAGTATTTAATAAAAAAAAACAATTCTCGTGACATTTTAACCCAATTACACATATATTGATATATTCCACCACGTCGTCTAAATATTATTTCAATAAAATTTGCCTTGACCGTCATAATATGGCGCTTTTATTTCCTTAGAGGTAATATAACCAAATACTACCTTTGAGGAAATGAAATCACAATAAAAATCACAGGAAATTTAAAAAACATATGACACTTAACTAGTGTACAATATGTTTTTTTTTTCTAATTAATGAATAAATAAACCAAACGTAACATTATATGGTAATAATACACCTTCCAATCAAAATGTGCATATTTTGATGTGCGAAACTTATTTGCTTTGCAAATCTTAAACACTACAATGTATATATCCAAATTAAAAGGAAATAAAAATAATTAATGTTAATGTATCTATATTCAATTGTATATACGTTATCAAATATATTGCCATAACTATGATTTTTATTAAGTCAAATTTCCAAATTTCTAATTTTTTTTTAAGTTATTTATAAAAATAATTAATAAAACTGCAGAAGAAACTACTTTTTCTTCTTTGTTTAATTCAAGAAGTATTTTACTTTATAAACTTAAATTGCAACAACGCCGAGCAACAGGCGGCGGTAAATAACCTGTCATGGGCTACCACAAGCCTGGAGGACTTAAATTCCCTCCTAAAGAGTGGCAATGACATCCTGGGAGAGTGTTATGTGTATTAATCCCAAAACCCCCCTTTTTATATGAAAATGTCTGATTTAGAATGCGATTTGTCATGCGATCCGGCTAACCCCCGGCGTCCTCTGATATCCGGGTCAGAGGGTGTGAAGTTTGCTACCGAAGACTCTGCGGAAGTAGGTGACCAGGCTTCCGTTGTAGTAAATACTACTGGCACACGTAGATATGTGCAACAGGCTTTCCACCCATCCATGTTTGCTAATAGACCGAGAAGTTCATCTTTAGGTAGTAAACCAAACACGAATACTACCTCTCAAGTCAGTGGCTCCATTAGCTGTGCCACTGGAATAGACCCCCCACACTCTGGTCAATCCACGGAACATTCAACCACCGTCAGTACTCAACAATTGGACATTGAGGAACATCCACAGTGGCAAAGGGTCCCAACCTCGAAAAAGCGGAAAATATGCGAAATGTCCCCATCAAAAGATGCTGGTCGATCGGAAAATAGATTCTCTGGGCTTCCACTAGATCCACCCGACAACATTAGAGCGCCAGTGAAACCAAACAAACCACCGCCCATAGTATTATACGGGATTGAAGATGTCAACGAACTTGCCAAACTAATAAAATCAACCATT
>JAATLQ010031810.1:0-12198 GCA_013421005.1 Heliconius erato x Heliconius himera
TTTTTTTTGTTTACATGTTCATTTGACGATTCAAAAGTGCTTATACGAGTTTATTTGAATAAAGAATATTTTGAATTTGAATTTGAATTTGAATTTAGGTTCCCTCTGCCTACCCTGCTATGTGCGGGATACAGCGTGAAGCTGATTTATTTATTTATTTTATTTTATTATAGTTGTCAATCAATTCTGCTTAAATCAATAATCATGTATTTTAAGCGGGCGAAGCCGTGGGCGGGCCGCTAGTAATAAATATAATATAATAACTTGAAGCTTATATTGGCACGATCTTTTAGGATCGAATTTCTAATAAGTACATTGAGTTTGCAAATGGAGCTTCGAATACACGAAATATAATTACAGTTTTATTATATTGTTAAATGTCCTTAATAAAATTAATAATACTATTTATATCGTGATCAATTTTAAAATTAAAAAAGACACGGAACCCTAAAAATGTTGATATTTTCGCAAAATCCCTTATTTGCTGGCACAGCTTTTTGAAATACCAGTCAATTATTCGAACGATCGCCTCTATTCTGGTAAATAGTGTTACAGAAAATCCCGCAAGACTTTTCGTGGATGAGGCCCTAATGAACCATTTTGGGGCAATCGTAATGGCGGCCATATTATCAAAGGCCAAGACACTTATACTTATCGGGGACATAAATCAACTACCCTTTATCGGCAGATTAAACCTCTTCCAAATGCACTATATCGGCCCAAACCTCGTGACGACCATCAGTCAAGAGCTAGCGAGATCATATAGATGTCCAATGGATGTGACATACGCGCTCAACGAAGTTTATAACGGAATCTACTCAACCCGACAGATAACTCGCTCCTTGAGAAAATCGCGATATACAGGTGCTTACATCCCTATAGATTCCCCCAATATTCTGTACCTGGTCCATACACAAGCAGAAAAAGCGGACCTAACCAGGAAAGGATACGGAAAGGGGGGAAACTCACGCACCCTGACCATAAACGAATCTCAGGGACTTACATACGAGTTTGTAGTAATCATCCAAACTAAGGCCATTAAAAACGCCCTACACAACAGCATATCACATGCAATCGTCGCCTTAACAAGGCATACAAAAGGATGCATCTACTACACTGACGCCGAAAAAGACGCTATCGGCAGGTTCATTCGCCGGGCAAATGAAGGTTCCGTGACTGATATACTGGAACACAACATTAAAATGGCTATTTCCTATAGAGATGAGGAGGCAATAGATATATTACGGAAACAACTAACTGTGCCGCTATCAACATAATCAACGGCCAAAAACTCGGATTTGACAAAAGGAACTCGGATTTGACAAAAGCAGACCATTCAAGATATTAAAGTCCACTTCACATTTTTAAAAGAAAAACTAACATTTTTAAAAATCAATTAAGAACAAAAAAGGCACGGACAACAAAAGTCTGTGGCGCAAAACAATTCAAGCATAAAAAAAGAAAAAAAAAAACCCACATCCATCACAACTACAGTCGAATGCTGTGCCACGATAGCCTTAAAGAACAAAATTTTATTTGATTTTATTCATACGAAAATTCTATTGTTAAAATGATGAATGGGAGTTGGAAACTTGTAAAGTTACAACAACTAAAATTTTATAAACCAAATTGTAACATAATATAAAAGTTAGAGAACCAATCGACATCGTAGCGTAGTAGGGCAGGGTCTGACAGTAAAGATAATGATTGTAAGTTCGATTTTCATTGAGGGGAATTAAATATTTTTATTTTCCCACTCTTGTGGTAAGGTAAAGAGTGCCATTGATTTCGGATGCTCAATATGCAACGTCGCAAAATCCGGCTCGAATTGCAAAAGAAAATGTCCTTACATTAGACTCTGGTTTCCCTGCTTTATTGTATAAAATTAAAGAAAATGGTCAAATGCGAGTCAGGCTCACCCACCGAGGGTTCCGTAACAATTTCTGAATAAATAATCGTGGAGTTTATCACAAAAATATATATTGAATAAGTAACAGTACAGATATCTATATAAAAAAACCAAACAATAGTTCTTAAATACATTTAAATATAAAAGAAACAGGTGAAACCGCAAGGGGGCCTTTAATAAATAAATAAATAAATAAAAAAGCCTTTTATTGACCATTGCCCCAGTTATAAACTTAATGCTAACTTATAATAAATTATTTACAGATTTACTTATTCTAAATGATTATTCTATATATGCTATTCTATATATGTATATCTATATTTTGCTAGTTATTGATATTAATTTTGTTACATTTTTTTTTTTTTTTTTTTTTTTTTTATCATAAACGTTACTAATAACTATATGTGTATAAGTTATTTTTTGTAATTAAATGATACATAAATATATTTTTTTTTATTATTTTCCTGAATCTATCTCTATCAACTTATTATTAATTTTTAAATATAATATCAGGCAAGGTCCCCAGACTGGGTATAGGCCTCCTCCAAATATAGCCACTTTTCTCTGTCCAGTGCTGTTTGCTTCCAATTGAAGCCAGCGGTTTTTATGATGTCGTCTTCCCACCGTGTACATGGTCTTCCTCTGCCTCTTTTTCCTATTGGGGAGGGGGCCTTTAATACTAAATAAAAATCATTCTTTGAGTAGACATCGAATGCACAACAACCGCGCTTACACTGACAACGCGCCACAACGGCTTCATTTGCATGTTTGGTGACGATCCTTGCGTAAATATTGTTAATTATTTACTTTTAGACATTGTCTATTTTAATTTTCTCGCTGTATCCCGTATATTGCGGAGTAGGCAGAGGGAACCTGGGAACCTAATGTTTAGACACTCTTTTGTCCATTGAAATACTTCCGTTCCCCAGTTTCCGCTGAAATAAATTTGTAATACTAGTAAAACTGGGGAAGTTATACAATATTTACAATATTATATATTGTATACAAACGTACATCCTATTCCCTATTTCTAATAAATTATGATAAAAAATATTGATAACATTTCGGCTATTTAAAGCGGGTCAAGTTTTTATAATGATAAAACAACAAGTAGTTTTTGTACTGTACAGTATATTAATACAGTCAAATAAAACTTTGTTTAGTACATATGAGAATGCTCAACACAACAATCTTGATTACACACACTGCTATATCAAAATTAAATATATATATATACTAGCAACCCGCCCGCGGCTTCGCCCGCTTAGACTCTACGATTATTTATTCAGTACACTGAATTAATTTATTTTCTAATATTTCATGTTTGCAACGCACTTGTAGTGATTTCTAATGTAAAATTTCAAATCTTTGGTATCATATAAGGTTTATTCTTATAAAAAATAAAATAAATCAGCTTCACGCTGTATCCTGCTTTGCCTCGACACCAGAGCGAAGAAATGGAAATATAAATTTAAGTAAATATTTCATCTCCTCGAGTGGGGATCGAACCCACAACCAGTCGGTTTTACAGTCACACCTCGTGCCGCTGTGCCACGATTGGCCTGGTTTATTCTTATAAGATTTTTTAATTGTTTTTTTTATAAACCACAACGACCTGCGTCAAAGAATCGATACGATTTTTTCCATAAAGGGCTTCAATATGGTGCCTTGCAAAACTTCCAACATATATATTCTCTCGCATACATATTCAGCCACCCTGAGAATTTATGCGAGTGAAGCGTCCGCTTTCTAACTGGATGCAGTATCGAGGTCGCTGTCTACAGTTTCCACTCTGGATACATTTCAGAATGGCTGGAGTCCCCAAGGTCCACTGTCTCTTGTCCCTTGACATGGTAGAGGATCCTAACATACATTGCTGCGGACGATATCACAGTGTTCGCTGTGTACTCCGGCCGTGGACTTTCTCCAGAAAATATCGACCAGTGCCGAAATAAAGCTTGTATCTTCTGTTGAACTATCCCTCGGAAACGAGATACTTTATGAGGGGAAAGAAACCTGGTTTACTTTGGTTCACCACTAGTAATACTCAATTTATCATGTCACAAGCTTTTGAGAAATTTCTATTAAAGCCGCGCCCAGTATCCGTGTATTGGGCTTTAAAGTTTCAAGTGCCCTATCACGCTCACCAGGAAAGCAGGACCAAGTTGGCTTCAAAGAAACTTAGGTTCATCGGCAGAGCGAGGCATTACTTTACGCCAAAACACCAATTGGCACTGTATAGAGCCCAGGTTCGGCTTCATATGGAGTACTATTCTCATCTCGAGGCTGCTGCACTCCAGTTTCAGCTAGAACTTCTTGTTTGCAAACAATATAGAGCAGTTTGAATCGGTGGGACACCAATGTAAAAGGATTGACATTTTGGCTTTTAAACGCTATCTAGCTATCACCATACCAAAATTAATGAATTTCTGACCAGTTTTCAAGTTTGTAATGATCTGGTCGAGTCTGCCCATGCGTGTTGCCATTGCTGGTAAAGTGACTCTACCACACGTACTTTAGTCGCCTCTTACGACACCACCAGTACCAGGATGATCCTATTCTAGGCCGGGATCACACGGCACAAACCCCAAAACCCCTTAGGAGTCCAATATTGCAATTTTCTTAACGAGCACTTACATCCTAAAAACAACACCTGTACAAATTTTGAGATTCCTAACACTTGCAGTTTCTGAGATTTCATGAGATCCAATTTTATATATATAGATACCTATATATATAATTATTTACATATATATTTTTAAAAAGAATAATCCTAAATGTACCTTTTAATATTAAATAAATAAATGTAGTGTTATTTGGACAAGAAACGGGGAAAAGAAAACAGTATTCTGAAATGACTTTCTCTCTTTACTCTTAAACGCTTCACGCTTTATCCCGTCAATAAAACGTAATACATAAGTTAAAAATACCTAAACTAAAAAAAAAGTGTCAACATTATAAGAGTTATCGACAAACCAGATTTGTAATATGAAATATATATTATAAGATTTTTCTCAATGTCAAACAGCGAGTGCTAATAGAGTACAGTCAATAGAACTGTTGAATCAGTTCCTTCAAACAAGATATATTTGCAGAGTATATATAATGACCTAGGTTATGTTAAAATAAAGCTTCGTGTATATGAAATAAACGATTGTATTATAATCGCTTTTTGGGGCTTTTGGGGCTGCGATAGTTGCTAGTTCGATTCCCATGAGGGTGAAATATTTTTTGTTCATATTCTTTAGTGTTAAGATAAACACAGTATTGAGATGCTTTACGCAACACTCATTGTCTCTTCAAATTACAAAAAAAAACAAACTAACAAAAAATTAAGCAGTAAATGGGGAAAAGAACTGAATTCACAAGCAGTTATGTTGAATAGAAGAAAAAATATAAAATGTAAAGCGTAGAATTGAGTTCTACTACTCAACACGCAAGATCACTTTTTCATTTTTGGGTTTTTTTTAAATTCTATTTGGCTATGTTTTATGGGGTAGTTAAAACAATAGTTTCATTTAAAGTAGTGCTGACATTTCCACCCTGTATACAACGTGACGGTGACAAAAAAATTAAAAAAAAAATCCTATTCAATATGAAGTCGACCTTTATATGGTAATAATTAATCAACTAAACTTTAACATTATTCCCAAAATATGAACTCAATATAATAGAATGGACGAGGACTAATATGAATAATAAATACAGGCATCATTTCAATTGGGGCTCTAATTTTCATTTTAATCAGTAGCTTTTGTGTGAATAGTTAAAAATGTTATACTGATATTTTTTTTATTCTCAACTAAATCAACGTATAACGGAGTGTCTTGTCACTAACCTATTCCAGCCTACCCCCACTATATGCGGGATAATAGGAGAAGGGAAAAAAAGACAATTAATATAAAATGAGGAAAAACGAATTCATTGGCTTAGTTTAAAAAAGATTTTTTTAGGGTTGCGCTGCGTTCCGTACACAGGAACAGACAGAGGGAACATAGTGTTAAGATACTTCGTTCCCTGTTTTTCACCGAACTCTGGAGGCATTGCGTGTTGAGTGACAGAATTCAACGCCGCGCTTTGCCTCGACACAAGAGCGAAGAAATGGAAATATAAATCAAAATTAATATTTCATTTCCTCGAGTGGGGATCGAACCCACAACCAGTCGATTTTAGAGTCACACTTTGTTATATAGATGATGATATAGATGTATATATTTAAATTTTACAGCTCAAACACTCTCGACATTAATATAAAGATTTCACAAATTATATATAATATTTTTGCGGCAAACAAACGCCAACATGTCAAAAGATATGACAGAGAAATGAAATATTTAATATCGAAGTTAGATTTGGTTGGAATATTATATGAATATAGTCAAAGCTGTTGGTACGTCTGTCTAATGTTAAAGATGATTTTTGTGGAATTAAATTTTTTATAAAGGTTTATTGATATTTATTATGCCTTTTTTTACTTCACGCAGAATGGCCAGAGGGCAATATGGGAACCTAGTGTAAGACATCATTTCCCATTAGGACATACCCGTTCCACACTTTTTCCGTAATCTTGAGGCATTCTGTGCTGAGTGGCGGAACTTAATGCTGTACCTTGTTACAACAAGATAATCTCTAGAAATTTGGTTTTTTTTAGCTTCACGCTGGAAATGAAAATATTAAATATCCGCGCTTCGCCTTTACCCTAGAGCGAAGAAATGAAAATATAAATTAAAATAAATATTTCATATCTCCGAGTAGGAATCTAATTCACAACTGTCTCTGTTACAGCCGCACTTGTGCCCCTGCGCCACTGTGGTCTTAATTGTGTTAGGTATTATTGAGAATTTTGGCAACAACTATCTGAAGAGATAATTTTAAGTCATAAGTTATCACTGTTTACATATTAATGATTTACAATATATAATAATTAAACAGTAAAAAGTGTGTCTGTACTAAGTATATTGAAAATTACTTAGGCTGATGTAAAAATAGAAACAGAACATGAATTTTGTCCGTCTGTCGGTCTGCTTGTCTTTTAGTTTATATGTTTATCTGTTTGTGTTTGTACAAGCACATCTTAGGGATTATTTTGATAAAACGTGAGCTTAAACAGGATAGTTCCTGTTTAGCCTGCATTTCATTATGGTAGAAAGTTTTCGTACACAAATTAAAATTATTGAAAATTGTAGTGGTTCAGCGTTCGGCTTGAATCGAGATGGTCTTTGATTTTAAATCATATAGTATAGTTTAAATCGTATAGTTTGATCTCCAATCATCGAAATAATCAGAAGCTCTACACAAGGTACTTAGCTTGCTTAAATTCAATGATTCCTAGTCTAGTCTCTGAGAAAGTGCAAGGTACGTGGCTGCTTGAAAGATGGTGGCAAGTGGCTGCGGGACTTGAACCTTGTGTGTGTGGGACTTGGCTGTCGATCAAGCTGAAAATAATAAGTAGGCAGAAATAATGTAATGCTAGGACAGTCACTACTTTGTTCTTTGCTTTTCGAAAAAAATCGAATGTAGTGTTACTTGTTGAGTGGCGTAACTTAATGCCGCACTTTGTCTATCAAAGAATGAAAATGAAGCTAATTCAATTACACGATTGGGAATCAAACTTACCACCACCACGTTTACAAAAGCTGTTTATCGATGGCCTTATTTTATAATATGTTATGAGGCTTATTAAACCTCATTAGGTACATATTTGGATGTAAAAAAATTACACAAAACAAAGTAAAAAATCCTGGAAAGTAATAAGAATATAAAAAAATATATATATTAAAAAAAATGAGGCCGGTCGTGGCGCAGCGGCACGAGGTGTGACTGCAAAACCGACTGGTTGTGGGTTCGATCCCCACTCGAGGAGATGAAATATTTACTTAAATTTATATTTCCATTTCTTCGCTCTGGTGTCGAGGTTAAGCGCGGCGTTGGGTTCTGCCACTCAACACGCAATACCTCCAGAATTCGGCAGAAAGTGGGGAACGGAGTGTCTTAACACTAGGTTCCCTCTGCCTACCCTGCTGTGTGCGGGATACAGCGTGAAGCTAATTTAATTTTTTATTTTTTATTAAAAAAAATCTATTGACTTAAGCCAACAAAGGTAATGTTACAAAACGATCAACCGCTTTATAGTCAGAATAGAAGTTTACGCTTCAAAGAATATCACTTAATCGCCCTTACTACAAGTACAACAAGTTTTAATAATTTATTATATAATATTTTTTAACTTCATATTGAATTTCGCATTAGATAGGATAGGCAGAGGGAAACCATTGACAAAACACTCCGTTCCACATTTTCCGCCGAATTCTGGAAATTGCGTGTTGAGTGGCGGAACTCAATGCCTCATTTTGCCTGTTTCGGAACGAAATAAAAATATTAAATAATTTTATGAAATATATAATTAATTTATAAAAATATATAATTAAAATATTAAATCATTTCATGAAATGAAAATATTAAATTATTTCATTTCCTCGAGCGGGAATCGAACGCACAATCTGTACTTTGGATATACTTTAAGATATGTATAAAAAATGGTTAATTATTCGTATTAGTATATCATGCATAATAACCAGATGGTGTTCGATATAACAGGGGGAGGGAGTGTTAAGATATTCCGTTCCTCAAGCAAGAGGAACGGAAGCAGTGCAGTGACAGAGTTCAACAATGCACTTTATATACGAGAATAGGAAAACAAATTTACTATTCCCCCGTGTGGGAATCGAACCCACAAATCACGGCTTAAAAATAATATATATTTTGAAACCAATGGTAAACACCTCACTGTTTAATAGGTCTTCCCATTAATTCTCACGTGATTTCATTCTATTGTGCAGGTCCTTGACGATCTAATAGTGCTGTATATATATTTAAATCTTACATGCATATATTCATTTGTATACGTTTAGAATGCTGTAACTTGTCGGTAGTGACGGCTTTGAATAACCTTTTAGCTAATATTTTGTAGCTTTATGCTGTATCCTGCATAGAGGAAAGAGAATTCATGAAAGAGCACATAGTGTCTAGACACTTAATTTTCAACTTTCAACCCGAATCGCCCAAAAAAATTGCATATTCAATGGTAACGTTTTATAAGAAATATCAAGAAATAGAATAAAGTGCTAAAGTCTGTATAATATTGCTATCAAAGTAAAAGTTAAAAAAACGTGTAGTGAAATTTTATTATGTGTCACATCTGGTGACCTAATGTGACACTTTTCATAATATTTCACCAAATGTGACATATTATGAAATATTTGATATATGATGAAGTTGCAACAGTGTGTGACTGTACACTTGATGGTTGTAGGTTTGATTCCCATGAGGACAATTATGATAAAACTATTTTATTTTTTTAACTCTGGAAGACAATGCGCGGCGTTCAGATGCGCCTCTCAACATAAAATGTCTCATGAAAGCTTGAACCCAGTTAAGAAAGAAATCTTAACATTAGGTTCCGTCTAGCTATCAAGCATTCGGGAAAAGCAAAACGTGAAGTCTAAAGTTGCTCGTATTTTTCCAAAAAAGCATGTTGTCGAGTGAATTAATTATTTAGTTTCCTAACTCCAAACTTAGATTAAAACTTTTTAAGTGAAACAAGTGTCCGAGGGAAGTAAAAACAAGGATTTACATGAAAATACTACTTTCAACGACCACAGCGTTTCTACTGAACAATTCTGTTTTTGAGTGCCTTTTTCTGCTAAAAAACTCTTATATTAAATTCAAGTATGATATAGCAGAGTGCGCTCAAACCTCTCCACCTTTATATCTTTTTTGTATTTTATGAAATAAATGTACTCGTATAATCAAACTGGTGGACTGTCCCAGTTTTATTTGAGTGCCTATTTTTTTTTTGAGGCCAGTTGTGGCGCAGGGAGACAAGCGTGCAACTGTAAATGCGACAGGTTGTGGGTTCAATTTTAACTTGAGGAAATAAAATATGTATTTTTTTTTATTTTTCGCTTTGGTAACAAGGCAATGCATTCAGAACTCGGCGAAAAGTGGGGAAGGGAAGTATCTTAATAGGAACGGATTACCATTAGGCTCCTAAGTTACCTCTGCCTACTGTATACGTTAAAAAATATAATTAAAAAAAAATAGCTTCACGCTGTATCACGCGTATGGCAGGAACAGGGTAGGCAGTGGGATCTTAGTGTTAAGGTACTCCGTTCTCCAGAGCGAACAAACGTAAATTATGCATTGATCCGAGTGGGAATCGAATGTACAACCTTTGCGTCTAAAGTCAGAGGTTGTGCCACTGCAGCACGATGGTTTCAAATATTTTTTTTTTGCAACAAAATCTTGTTTTCCCCCAACTCATTTAACAAAATGATACCCATATCTAACCACACCATTATCCTTCATATAAATAATATATTTTGTATTCATCAAAAAAACAGGATAGAAGAGGAAAATTATGAAACGGATTTATGCAACAAAGGAGAAGGATCATTCCAGTAAAATATATAATATTTTAAATCTTATTATATATGTTTTGTAGGAGTTTATAATTATTAGAGGAAAATTAGATTGATCTACATATGAGAAGAGACTCGTTAGCTCTTCGAATAGAGGAGCTTAAAATATTTATAAATTTTTGCTTTCCAAAATTGAATTGTGTGCTTAAAACGTTTAAGAATCTGGAAAATTAAAAATTAAATAAAAATTAGTTTAACACTGTATCCCGCACAAAACAGAGTAGGCAGAGGAAACCTATTTTTGAGACTCCCCGTTCTCCACTTTCCGCGGAATTCTAGGAGGCGTTGCATGTTGAGTAACGGAAGTCAACGCCGCGTTTTGCCTCGACATCAAAGTGAAGAAATGGAAATATGAATTTAAATAAATATGAAATATCCTCGAGTGGGAATCAAACCCACAACCAATCGCGTTTACAGTCACACTCTGTGCCGTTGCGCTACGGTTGGCCTCAAATTGAAAATCTGAGACTGGAAAATTTAAAATATTATTATTAAAAGTCTCATCCAAATTCTTGTACTATTTTCACAATTTTTGTTGTTAACATCCTTGTAGAAAGAATTTAATTTTTTTCGCTCACAAAATATGTAAATATATTTCCGTTTCCATATAGTTCCGTATTTAGTATGTATATATGTATGTATTTATTTGTATATATGTACGTACGCTATGTTCTTTTATTATTATTTGTTTCTTTGCCAAGTAATACTTTTTGCGCCTTACTGTATCTTCTTGCATAAATTCTGCACTTCTAATGGAAGGCCGCCATTGCACATGCTCTTTTCTAATGAAAATTTTATATTATTTCAGGTGCAATAAATCATTATTATTATTAACAAAATGACAATGTCAATTAGTGCAGATTCACAAGACAAGCCCCGGCGTTTAGTTCTGCAGCTCAACATACAATGGCCCGAAAATTCGTCTATGGGGAACAGAATGCTTTAACACTAGGTTCTGACTGCCTATCCTGCTAAACGCGAAAGTAAAAAATATATCTTTTTCTTTTTTTTCCTTTTTCAAGAGTAGTTATTACTTCCCCAAGTAATTAAACAGTGCCAAAATATATTCTAGCGTTGCAATTAGAGCCGTCCTCGTCCTCAATCAATCTGACTTCAAAGGCACAGTATTAACATAACGGTTTGGGCTTTTATTAAAAAAGGGCTTAAAATTGCAGGAAAACAGTATATATTTAGAATTATTTGTTGATTAAAGCCGTTGTGGCGTAGTGGGACAGCTGACTGACTGCTTATAAACAAGACGGTTGTCGGTTCGATTCCAATTGAAGGAAAAATCCTGCTACATGTGGGCGGGATAAGACGTGAAGCTGCAAAAATGAATATATAAATGATATTAGACAATAAATATAACAAAACACAAATATTGTATTTAAAACTTAAAATTTAATAACCTGGAGGCGTGCATTTATAAACTTGACGATTGTGGGTTCGATTCCCACTTGGGGGATAGAAATAGTCAATATTTTTATATTCTATTTTTATTTTATATTTATTATTTTTATATTCTACTCGCTGTAGTAACAAAGCAAAGCGTTGCGATGAGTTACATCACTTAATGGGTCATAATCAGAAAAAGTGTACATTTTGTGTCTTTTCTTGTCCCGCTACTTTGAATACGTTTTAAAAATACAATTTTATAGATAAGTCAAATATTTTGCCATTTTAGATATATTTATTTATTAATTTAAGCATTTTGGTATTATTTTAAGTGTATTATGGCTAAAAATAATATGTTTTGTTAGTTGCAAAAAACCTTTTCAAAATGCTCCCATACAAATTTTCGTGTCCCAT
>JAATLQ010031811.1:0-12199 GCA_013421005.1 Heliconius erato x Heliconius himera
CTTTAACAGACATGCCCCATAAGTCACCTGTTTTCTTTAAATTAAGGCTTTTAAAAGTTTTGATAATTTCTTCTGGTGACACAGTCTTAAACACAAAATTTTGTCTACAACTAGTTACATGGTTTTTTAGTATTAATACTGCTTCCGAAGGAGATGATGGCAGTGAACGTGTAACTGCAGTAGGTATTTCGGAAAAGAAATTTTGAAAAGTATTTGCCACTTCTAAATCTGAATTTAAATACAGTGAATACAGTGAGAAGCATAAAAGCAAATATTAATTCGTTCTTTTAGATTTTTTATTATCATTGGAATAGTTTTAGTATTTGCTCTATACGATATAATATTGTTATCTGCTGTAAACATTACGTTCAACGATCTGTTAAGCTACATCCACTATCTATCTACGTTTGTTGAGCGTTTTATCGTTCAATTTTTTTGTTTATCTTTCTTTTGTTCGTTTTTTTTTACTAATAAACATATATACAAAATATTATTATTTTATTAAATATACCGATTTAAAGTTAAGTTAAGCTTCAAGTCAGTAATTTCTATAGAAATCATTTAATTTCATTTTCAAGTACATCTGAGCGAACATGCGATGTTTCGACCAATCGATGGTTGACCTTTCAACTTTATATTAAATGGTTTCGTGATATTTGGTTTATATAATGTTTAAATATTTTAAATAATAAAGCACATTTAATTATTTTCTTCGCAATTATGAGGTCGTCATAGCGTAAGGGCACCAGCGTGCGAATGTAAACGGGAGGGTTCTGGGTTCGCACTCGCCCAAATGAAATATTTAACATTTTCCTATAACAAGGCAAAACGTGGCGTTGAGTTCCGTCACTCAACACGTAGTGCTACAGGAAATCGGCGGAAAGAGGAACAGAGTGTTTTGACACTTTCACTTTCCAGGTTCCCTCTGCCTACATTGCTTTATATAGGGTGAAGCTAATATAAAAATATGATATGCTACCATTCCATTGGTTCCGCTCGTAGCCGTTAAACCTAAAATATAAAAAAAAACATGTTATTAAAATCTTTTTATAACTTCTAAATAAAAAAAGACAACATGGCGAAGGAACGCTATTCGGCGAAAACGCTGTCAGTGTTACTATGTGGGTTTGAGTTTTTACGATGCAGGATACGAATTCCAAATGATGCCCTTGACAATGGCGGGCGGCGGCGGCGCGTCGGAACTTATTTATTTATGTTCCTTCTCGTAGAACCGTATAAATAATACTGTGGAAGATATGCGTGCTGCTTTTATGTTTACATATCTTTAATATTTTTAATTTTCCGGCGTTGAGTTCTGCCACTTAATACGCAATGCCTCCAGAATTCGGCAGAATGTGCGGAACTGAGTGTCTTAACACTAGGTTCCCTCTGCCTACCCTGCTGTGTGCGCGGTACAGCGTGAAGCTGATTTATTTATATCATTAATATTTTGTGGTGCGGGCAGAGACGTTCAGGCGGTAACTTTCCGGCAATTTAGTTTAAGTGCTTGAGATTTGAACTCGCTACCTTTATGTTAGGACGTCAATTTTGACATGATGATAGAGTTTTTAATGGCGAATTATCAAACAGATTGTTTGATCAATAATATTATCAGTTTCATGCTGTATCCCGCACTCAGCAAGGTAGCCAAAGGGAACCTAGTGTTAAGATACTCTGTTCCCCGCTTTCTGCCGAATTCTGGAGGCTTTGCGTGTTGAGGAGCAGAACTCAACACCGCGCTTGTCTTCGATACCAGAGCGAAAGTAAATCAAATATTAGTTTGTAGAATATAAACAAAAATACTACTAACATGCGACTCGCGCTTGACTAATATTGTTTTCATTGTTCATAAATATGATACTACACCAATAAAGAACTCAGTTAATTAACCCTACAACCATGAGCTAATATTTTTCCTTTATTACAGATTCCAGCCGCGTCAGCAGAAGGCCACTGTGTTTGGTATGGCGTGTGTGCAAACGCTACGGAGTACAAGAAGACGAATTGCTACTACGATGGCCCAGCGAAGCCTGTTGAGGACAGCGCTAAGGTATGGATTCAAATTCGAATTTTAAATTTCATGTTTTTTTTTTTAATTAACAAAAGTAAGGTATGCTTAATTATTTTCTTCGTGATTATGAGGGCGTCGTGGGGCACGAGCGTGTGATATGTGTAATGCGACAGTTGTGGATTCGATTCCCAGTTTTGGGATTGAATTACTATTTAGTAATATTTTTATTTCTTCGCTCTGGTACCGAGGCAAAAGCGGCGGAAAGTGAGTAGGGGATTGACATCCATCTGGCTAAATCTGTGAAGTAGAAAAAAATTGTATATTCAATATACAGACAGATTTTTTAGCGAATATAATTAATTGGTTCGTAAAAGTTTGTTTTACAATCACTTTAAAGGACTGCAGAAGGCAAGGATTTTAAAATAAAAAAAAATCTTTAAGAGTTACTTGGCCTTATTTATTTGATGTAAATATTCACCGATAATTATAAGTTAAAATATGTTATAATATAATATATGTTATAATATTATAGTTAAAATGAAACTTAAACAAAAAAAAAACATCCAGAAAATATTCTTGTTATATCATTTGAGGTAATTTTGTGTTCTTACAAAATGTCCTAGAACTATAAGATGTCATTTGAGTACCGTGAGTACTATACTGTTCCGTTTACCCAATTCAAATAAAAAACATATTCTTTATATTCTGGCCTATAACCTAAAACATGCCATGTTCAAGGATATGTTACAATTTTCGAAGAAACATCAACCGTTTTAGTTTTAATAGAGAAGTAGAGAACATTAGTTTTGACTTTGACCTAAAACTGAATAGATTTCTGAATAAGCTTTTAGCTTAGATTATTTTTGATAACATACTGTAATATGAAAACTTAAGAGGCCTACTCATATTATTAACATTCGTATAAAAATATGCGGTGTTGAGTTCCGCTACTCAATATGTAGCAAATCCCTTAAGAATGATGTAAAAGTGGGAAACGGAATTTTCTTAATGCTAAGTCTTAACAATAGGTTCTCAGGTTTTATCTACGTCCGCTATGTGCGGGATAAAAGGTGAAGCCAAAAAAACATACATTTAAATAGGTTAAAGTTAAACATTGTGATTTACCAATATGTTAGTGTTTCCGAAACATATAAAATACATAGTTTCGAGGTCTTTACAATCTCAAGGACTAGACTCCAATTGACGTATTGTACTTGGTCACGAGGCATTTTCCGATGGAGAAAACTTATAAATTGCACTATAAACATTTTAAATTTTCTCCTTTTTTTATCGTCAAGGGCCTCGCTGGGCACTAAGTGGGTCAACCACGAGGTTAATTTGTCTGTAAATCTATATATAGCGTATGCATGCAATTGTGACGTCCAACGAAGCCTACTTCTGTATAAACATCGGGTGCTGACCTGATCATCACGAACATTATGCTATTATGTTTTTTTTTTCACTTGGAAATTTAATAGAAAAATGTTTAAGTTATTTTCTATGTAATAAACTTATTTTTTTGGGCTTCACGCTGTATCCAGTATATAATCGGGTAGGCATAGGGATCCTGGCAACCTAGTGTTAATACATTACGTTCTCATTAAGACGCTTCGATCCTTCACTTCTCTCCGAATTCTTGAGGCATTGAGGAAAATATCAAATATTTCATTTCCTCGAGTGGGATTCGAACCTACACCTGTCGCACCCTTGTGCCCCTGCGCCACGACTGGCCTCTGATTTCTTTCTATTTCGTTCGAATGTAATGTGACAGTCGTGGTAGTGTATGCCTGCTTTACTTTACTGTTAAATTATCTTTATAGGATCTCTCATGATTAATTGTGCCAAATTACCGCGTGGCCTCGCCCCACATCTATTTCCAAAAAATCCTTCGAACATTTTTGTTGTTCCCGTTTGTTTATTTTATATGATATTTAATTTCTGTTTTACTTTTACTGTACTACCGTGTAGTGAGACTTCTTGTCGATGAAGTTTATAAGGACGTTTAAAATGTAATTTTAATCATATAACTTTGTATGGGTGAATCACAGGTGTCAGATAACAAAAGTTGTAAGTTATGTAATATTTTTTTTATATACATGTAATCTATTAATATAAAATGTGCATTGCGTATGCATGTGCATTAAACAGTTGTGTTGAGAATTTCCACTTCTCAAAAAAAACTAATAAAAAAATAATAATAGCAAACAAAGGACTCGTTAGTTTAAAGATTAAGAACTAATATTTTAAAAGTAGGTACTTCATCAAAGCATATATTTTCAATGTAACTAATAAAAAATAAAGTTAAAAATAACTTTTAGCTCATATGAAATATGAGTTTCATGTTACATAGTAGTCATTTATGATTATTTTGACATATTGTCCTTGAATTTTAAATAAAAATTAAATAATATAATTTAACATTTTGAATATTTATAAATACATTAAAATTATCTATGAATTGACGCTAAAGTTGAAGTATGAAGTAACACTAAAGAAAACTTGAATTTGCATGCTTTTTGACAATTTCTCTATCGAACTATTTACTGTTAGTTAGAAGAAGCTGTAGCTGTAAACATTTTCTATTACAAAAATACTACTAAACGTTGCCAATCTGCCATTTGTCATTCACAAAAATCATACCAGAAGCAAAATCTTTTTTATAGAATAGTTAAAACTATGCTTTCATTTAAAGTGGTGATGACAAAAATACTCATCAAACATGAAATATGATGATATATTATTATGAACTACCACAATTTGCAACTGTTATTGATAGAATATTTCGGTTTGTTTTTTTTCTTCGATCGGTAAATTTGTTTGTATGGATTTTGCCACATGACGCGGGCTCGTTGCCAAAGAACGTAAAGCAAATCAGTTATAGGATTTTAGCTCTTTTATACTGGTAGTATAGAATATGCTCTACCGTCTGGAGCATGGTTTATTGTTTACATCGATGACGCAGTCACCTCTAAAGCGAAGTTCCTTTTCATAATTCAGTGAAAAGATTCACAAAGCGATCTGCTGCATATAACACCTCAGACATCATCAAAGCATTTTTTGAACAAAGTTGAATTGTTCTTTCTTTATCCATTTATAGATTAGACTTCTTGCACGTCTGCGTCCTTAATATATTTTTAATGAGTATCGGTTTTTTTTAACGGCGTCAACTTTTTTATATTAATACTTAAATAAGATAAATTCGTCAGGCTATCTTAAATTTCAATGTCAAGTTCTGCTCACCGCGTGATGACAAGATTACCAAATTTTTTTTCAAGTAAATATTGTAAATAATAGTTATTACCATTAAATATGTGTTATATTTGAAATGATTCTTCCAAAATGGAGAAGAAAATAAAAAAATAAGAACTAGATGGGATAAGAATAAAGTACTAGTTTCTAGATGATTAAATATAAGGAACTAGATTCTAGATGATTAAAAATAAGGAACTAGGTTCTAAATTGTTAAAAATAAGGAACAAGATTCTAAATTGTTAAAAATAAAGGACAAGATTCTAGATGGTTAAAAATAAGGAACCAGATTCTAGATGGTTAAAAATGAGGAACCAGATTCTAGATGGTTAAAAATGAGGAACCAGATTCTAGATGGTTCCCAGCATAGCAACGGCGCCAATGATATTATAATTGACGTCAATAATGCCCACTTAAGATTATTAATTGAAGTCGAGATACGCTACAACAAGGCGTGCGCTCTCATTGAACCCCTTAAACGTATCAAAAGTTCTAATGCGTTTCGATCAGACTTCATTACTTTCGACCCGCATATTATTGACTAACATAGCATCTTTTGTGAGGCCAGTATTAATTTGTCTAATATTCATATTGAATCTTTTTAATGATTAAGACATTTTTTTGCATTAAAATTGTTGTAGTTTAATTTTTATACAATCTAATATTTTCATATGATCATTTTGTGACCTTTTAGTATTTATTTTGGAAGTTTCTAGTATAGCCAGTGGCCTACTTCTACTTGGTTATACTTCTTAATATAACTTTAGATTTGCAATATACAAATTTAAAAGAGATTAAAATTAAAGTATTAGTAATGTATGGGGAAAGTAAAATAGCACCGTTATATAAAAGTTTTATATGTTTAAACTTGTTTTATGCTATTTAGAGATAAAAATGTTTATTTATTCATGTCAGGATCACATCATATTATGGTTCGTAATAGACGTATTTTCATTATAATCCGCATATTTTGAATAGTTTTTTAAATGTTGCGCGATTAAATTGTTTATATTTTTTTGTCGTTGTTTTTGTACCAATTTTTGAATGACCTTGCAGTGTTGATTATGTTAGCTGGCGAAGTTGCTAGAATTTTGATTTTTTAATGATTTGCAGTGATGTTGTGTTTGAGGCCAGTCGTGGCGCAGCAGCACGAGGTGTGACTGTAAAACCGATTGGTTGTGGGTTCGATGCCCACTCGAGGAGATGAAATATTTACTTAAATTTATATTTCCATTTCTTCGCTCTGGTGTCGAGGTTAAGCGCGGCGTTTAGTTTTGCCACTCGACACGCAATGCCTCCACAATTCGGCAGAAAGTGGGGAAAGTGGAGAAGTGTCTTAGCACTAGGTTCCCTCCGCCTACCCTGCTGTGTGCGGGATACAGCGTGAAGCTGATTTATTTGATTTTTGTTATGTCGAATTATTACATTTATAAATTTTATTACATAGTAGTAAGAGTTATAGGTTCAAATCCACATTCAAACGACGATTCATAAAAACAAAGTAAATAATTTAAATAGTCATCAACCAAGATGCATTTATTGTGCGTGAGATGAACTATACTTGCGTAGTTGCGCAGTGGGTCTCCAGGCTCTAGAGTATATGTGGACGTGATTCGTTTAAAATATATCACATTATACGAACAAGTGCCTTAAGCGCAAGGACTTTCAACAGGAACTCTCAGAGCAACTGATCGGATTGTCCTGAATTTTCTCATATATTGTGTTTGTTAGCTTGCTATATTTATCGATAATTATGTGCTGTATCTTACTTATCTGTAATAAGCTATGTCAACATTGTTTTTTGTTAGACAGCCATGTCAGCAAATTGACCTATAAACGGTAACGAAAACGGTATTTTTACATTTGAGATTATTTGCTATATTCGGCTGGAGCAGTGAAGACGAGCGTTTATATAAGTAAAATGGGCCCTTGAAGCTTACACCTGTGGTCGCGAGTCTCAGGCACTGTTCCAAGCTCAACAGCTTTAGTTTAATTTTATAATTGTTAAAAATTATTTCAATAAAATATATTATATAAACTTCAAATTTCTTCATACAATACTTATTTAGAAAACGTATAAAAAAATTAACGTAAACGTATAAATGAACGTAGCGGGACTCGAACCCGCGCCTCCTGGAAACCGACCGAATTTTTATACTTTTTCTAAATAAGTATTTTTCTTTCCTAAGTGTGGAATAACACATGTATAAAAAAAATTCTTCATACAATTCAATACAGAAGACAATTTTTGTTAGTTCTCTGTATCGTTAGTGTGCTAGCGCCTATTGGCAAATTGCTTAGTTGTCCTTCTTCGGCTCACCATATCGGTCTCTGCTTTGTTTTGTGGAGGTCAGACGTGCATGCGATGTGTGTTACATCATGTTGAAAATATATAGTTATTTTTAGTAGTAACTTCTGTTTTTGCAATATTTTGCTATCTCTTTCATAATAAAATGTTTATTATTTAACTATTTCTTTCATAATAAAATGTTGAGGCCAGTTGTGGCGCAGGGGCACAAAGTGTGACTGTAAAACCTGGACTGGTTGTGGGTTCGATCCCCACTCGAGGAGATGTTATATTTATTTAAATTTCCATTTTTTCGCTCTGGTGTAGAGGGAAAGCACGGCGTTGAATTATGCCATTTAACACGCAATGCCTCCAGAATTCGCCAGAAAATGAGGAACGGAGTGTCTTAACACTAGGTTCCCTCTGCCTACCCTGCTGTGTGCGGGATACAGCGTGATTTTTATAAAATGTTTAATTAATTGACAATTGATGATTATAATGACGTTATTAGTACCACCAATTCCGAATGCATTTTATATTAAAACTTGATATCGTCCCGCGGCGTTTAGTTTCGCCACTCAATACACATTTTCTCGAATTTGCCACATTTTTCTATGTGAGTTATAGATACAAAATATATTATAACCATTTCTTTTATGCACGATCATTTCCGCAAGAAGTCATATTTTTTATCGTTTGCGGCTTTACTATACGGTAAAATGTTAATCTGACTGTTTGTTAGTCACGTCTAGTTTCAATGGACGCCTACAAATTCTTCATTAAATATAAACATTAAGTCACTCTTGGCAAACATACCGCTTAGTCAATCATGCAATAATTAATATAATTACAAAATTCAATATTTTCTCTTGGAAAACACGTAACAACGTATATAATATATTGAGTAAGTCATACTTGTCCATGGCTTTAAGTAAAATTCGATAAATAATAATAAATAATAAATAAGTTGTAATAAGCGTATAAAAATTTCGACGTAGGTCGATGATAACGTATGGCTTAGTGGTCAGACCGCCTGGTCGGTTTCCAGGAGGCGCGGGTTCGAGTCCCGCTACGTTCAATTTTTTATACGTTTTCTAAATAAGTAAAATTCGATAAGTTTTATTTCGTGTTAAGTTTTTTTTATATTCTTGGTCTCGCGTCTTAAAGTTGGGGTAAATTTTTCATATTGATTAAGTGGTTCTTACTCTTTGATGTTTCTTACCAATGGAAATGTCTTAGTATTAACCTTGTAGTACACCTTTAATATGACTAAATGTTATTTGGTTTAGTCTAGTTGATATTTTTTCTTCTGTATTTTATGTTTTATCCATTTTTTGGCAACTAAATACTAATTATAAAAAATATATACTATATAATTTTTATATTGGTCCTTACTTAGATAAATTCCAATTTCTATGCAGCATTGAAACAAAGAAATTTTTGGCCATAACAGTAAATCCGATTTTTTTTTACATTACGACAGTGAGAAAGATATCGTTTATTTTATTCTTTTTATCTGCAAAATTTCCATTAATTCACGTTGTCATTAGTGTAACCTTACACTTTATAAATAGATATTTAAATAAAATTTTAAATTCAGCATATATACTGGGATTGGTTGCATCGGTCACGCCACTACATAAAATTAAAATATAACAATATTATAGATACATACTTATCAATTTATCTGCTAGAATGCAACTTTGTATTATGCATTATATAGAAAAATCGTTTACTCGATTATAGTATTTATTACACAGTTATAAAGGATATAATTGTTTCAAAGTAATTGTGAACGCGAATCAACATTGGTCCCACAGTGTATTCATAATTATAACGCATAAAATGTTTTATTGTTATTTTATCTGTGCAATTATTAATTTGCTGCTACTACTAATAATCTGTAATACCTACTTATTAACAGACGTACGAAGGACTTAAGATGAAATATTAATATATATATTTTTCTGCGTCACGCTGTATCACTCGCTCGCTGTGCACACAGCAGCGTAGGCAGAGGGAAGCTTGTGTTAAGACACTCCGTTTACTTCACGTGAATTCTGGAGGCATTGCATGTTGAGTGACGGAACTCAACAAGACCCTTTCCCCGACTTCAGAGCGAAGAAACAGAAATATAACTTTAATTAAATATTTCATGTCCTCGAGTGGGGATCAAACTCACAACCAGTCGCTTTTACAATCACACTTTGTGCCCCTGCGCCACGACTGGCCTCAATATATAATTATTAATAATGCTATGTTAAAATCGAGAATGTACTATAGTATAACTTACCTTACCTATTTTTAACCTACAACGCAAAAAGAGCGGTGTTATAAATTTGTGTGTTTATGTCTGTTTATCTGTGAAGACGAATTAAAGAGTAGAACTATTACAATTATGTTCATCGAATGTTGTATTGTGGTCTTTTTTTCATTTTTTTTCTAAAACTAATGTATATTACTATGAAAATGAAGGTACATAAAAATGTCGTTTATATCATATTATATGTTAATTTATGGTAATGGTTATGAGATAATCCCGTCAGATCGTTTTTCTTTGTAAACATTTTCTATATACATATATCGCGTTCATGTCTGCTTATTTATACGCTGAAACGCGACGGTTGTGGATTCGATTTCCGCTCAGAGAAATGTTATATTTAACTTATTCGAGGCAAACTGTAGTGGTGTGTTCCACCACTCATTTACGCAATGCCTCAAATTCGGTTTATATTTTGGAACGAAAGTGTTTTAATGGGGACGGACGGTAAAGTTACGCTAGATTCTTAGGTTCCCCTACTCTATTCTGCCTATCCTAATATGTGCGGGAACAGAGTGAAATAAAAAAAACTACATAAAAATACATATAATTGAATGTTAATAAATCTTAAAATATCAGAATGAAGACTAATTATATTTTTCATTATTGCATAAATGTTTATTAATGTTTAATTTCTAATGGAACTCTTTAACCAAGTAGGGAAAATCTTTATATTATACATTGATATTCCCATAACAAGTTATGGGAGAATTGAACCTGTAACTATAGTATTTAGGTACACACTCCTCCTCTGAGACACAATGGCGTCAACGAGTATTTGCTGACAGTGTTAACACATTAATCATATTATTCTCCACGTGTAAACCAAAGTACGTATGTCATGTATTTCTATCGTGTTATTTTTATAACTTAAAATAATTGTAATTCTTTTTTCTTTTTGTTATTATCAAAGCAAAAATATATATGAAAAACAAAAAACTGTATACCTACTTTAAAAATACAAAGTTAAATATGGGAGATAATCAAATATTTTTAATACTCATACTTATTAAGAAAACATATAAAAATTTAAAGGTAGCGTGATTTGAACCCGCGCTTTTTTGGAAACAGTCCAAGCGCTCTGACCACTTAAGCCATACGTTCTTATCGAGCTACGTCGTAACACTAATACGCTTATTACAACTTATTTATGTTGTTAGTATCTCTGTAGGCAGATGTTTACAACTTTACGTTACCAAAATATAATTACTTAAAATTATTGTTTCGCCCGCTACGTTCAAATTTTTTATATGTTTTCTTAGTAAGTATTTTTATTTCTTAAGTTTGGAATAACACTTTAAAAATGTTTAATAGTCATATTTGTTTTTTTAACCGCGATATTGCGTGTTGCGTGGCGAAATTCAACGCCGATTTCTTATATTTTTAATTATAATCGAAATTACGTAGTAGAAAATCCATATTCGATCAAAACGTAAAGAACGAAATGGAGGAGCTAGCTTGGTGCTTAATGTGCTGCTATAGAGATGAAATGACAAGAGAACACAGATTTATATAGATAGTTATACCATAAAAATATCTAATATTCCACTTAGTCACAGAATCCCTTCAACTGTGAAAAATACCAAAATTATGAAATTACTAGATTTTTTTTCTTACTTCCAATAGTTTTTACGTAATTCAATGGCGAGAGTGAATAGTAAATTTAAATATAATGCTTATTTAAACACGGGAAGTACGTTTGTAACAATCATATTAAATATATACAAAATATGATTTTAATTTATGTATTTATTATAGAAGCTGTAGTTAACATTTAAGGGAGAGGTGGCATGAAAGAGCCAGTTTACTAAACGAAACAAAAAAATATACTTTTAATTAAAGAAATTAAGTTTTTTTTCTCTCAAATTATTATTCATTTATTAAACTAGATAATTTCATACAAAATAAGCTTTAAATACAATAAAAAAGCAATAAAATATTCATTTTAAAAAAATGTGTCATTTGGCTCTTTCATAACATTTCGGTATTGAAAGAGCCACTAAAAGTTATGAAAGAGACAGTCTTATATTATGAGATGTAATAGTGAAAATTATGCTAAATAATAACAATGCACTATTAAATAAAAAAAATATTAATCCTTATTAAAAAGTATTTTTTTTTAAATTATATTAGCCGGTCGTGGCGCAGCGGCACGAGGTGTGACTGCAAAACCGACTGGTTGTGGGTTCGATCCCCACTCGAGGAGATGAAATATTTACTTAAATTTATATTTCCATTTCTTCGCTCTGGTATCGAGGTTAAGCGCGGCGTTGAGTTCTGCCACTCAACACGCAATGCCTCCAGAATTCGGCAGAAAGTGGGGAACGGAGTG
>JAATLQ010031812.1:0-12201 GCA_013421005.1 Heliconius erato x Heliconius himera
ATATATATATATATATATATATATATATATATATATATATATATATATATATATATATATATATATATATATATAGGTTGCGATGAATTTTTGTCTGGGACGTTTATCGAGACCACCCAGAAATCATTAAGCAGACGGAAATCGCGGAAAAGAAAAACTACACTAGGAGTGATTGTGAATCTACTCTACCGGTGAATAACCCTTTTTGCTTACAAAATAGAATATATTTTTAACATCATTGTGATTCAGGACTTTATTTTAAAAGAAACGTCAAATCAAAATAATATACGAGAACGATTTAAAGTAACTCCCCGACGAGGGTAAAGCTTCTTTTCAATACCTGTCCTATATAATTTGCAGAAGCCGCTTACTTCCACATATCTGTCTGTTCACATTTCATAGAGAAATTTTTACACAAATATTGGATAGATATTATTATATTGAAAATAGTCTTTTCATCCATAGTATTATGGGGCCAGTCATAGCACTCAGTGTAACTGAACACACGGATGGTTGTGGGTTCGGGGTTCGAGGAAATGAAATATTTATCTATATTTCTATTTCTCCGCTTTTGTGTCGAGGCAAAGCGCGGCGTTGAGTTTCGCCACTCAACACGCTGTGCCTCCAGCATTCGGCTGAAAATGAGGAACGGAGTGTCTTAACACTAGGTTCCTATTGCCTACCCTGCTGTGTGCGGGATACAGCGTGAAGCTGATTTTTTTTATCCATAGTATCAATACATACACACTATCTTCTATTCTAATGTGTTGTAATTATCTCAATTTACTTTATACGGATTTTTTTAAATAGGTATGTAAGAAGTAAAGGTAAGGTGACATAATAACACCGATCGTTCATTTAAATCAATATTAAAGAAATTATACTACGCAATACTGCGCAAAGTGGGGAACGGAAGTGTCTCAATGGAACGGAGTGTTTTAACACTAGGTTCCCTAATTCTTTGCACCTATCTTGCTTTGTGTGGGATACAGTAAAAAAACTAATGAGATATTCATAGTCGCGTTTAATTTAACCATAAAAAGAAAAGAAATATATTTCCATATGTAATAAGAATCTATAAATGCATGTAATTTAAACATATTAACAAATAAATCAGCTTCACGCTGTATCCCACATACAGCAGCGTAGGCAGAGGGAACTTAGTGTTAAGACACTCCGTTCCCCACTTTCTGCCGAATTCTGGAGGCATTGCGTGTCATGCCATTCAGGCAGGACTCAACGCCGCGCTTAGCCTCGACACCAGAGAGAAGAAATATAAATTTAAGAAAATATTTCATCTCCTCGAATGGGGATCGAACACACAACCGGTTTTACAGTCTCACTTTGTGCCACTACGCCACGACTGGCCTCACTCTCTATTAACAATTAATATGTAGCAATAAAAAATAAAAAATTTACCAAAACGGGTTTGTTAGTATCATATTATGTCGTTTAAAATAATTATCACACAGTCGTGCATTAATTTAATTCTGTAACAATGTTTGTTGTTAATCGTCAACGGTAATACAAATGCCATAAAAATATTTTATTGGTTTTTTATTGTTAAATAAATAAATAATTATGAATTTCCTTTTTAGTTCGACATTCTTGAGATGATATCTAAAGCAAATATCATAATGAATATACATGTATGTATTAAATATTTAATTTCCTCGATTTAAAATCAACGGCACGGCTCGACACTAGAGCAAAAAAATAAAAATATAAATTTAAATAAATATCGAGTGGAGACCGAGCTCACAACCGCCTACACGCCTACACTCACACTTTGTGCCTATTATATTTATATTATTTTTTTTTTTTTGGGAGCATCAGGGAGTGTTAGTTTTCTAGATGTTAAAACGACGGATTTTTATTTTGGTGCCAGAGCGAAGAAAAAAATAATAAATAATAATTCATTCCCCCGAGTTTGGATCGATCGATCGCCGCGACGGCCTCAAATTTAATAAAAAATAATAGGTATTAGAATTACACAGACAATAAAAAAAATAAACGAACACATAACTGAGTACAATGGATTTTATAAAAAAAATATGAACACTAATAACACATTGGATAGTTCTCGACTCATTACAATAGCCAAGTTGTTTGTTTGCCGTCAATAAAACAATTCTATTTGTCACGTGACACGCAATATTGTCATGTGGAGGTGTTTAATCGGTCGGTTTCGTCACCAAGTTGTTTATTTTATTATTCTACGGTATATATAATATTTTTATGGGCTCTTCCTTATATAAATGATGTATTTAATTAAAAACGAAATGTTATTAAATAGACTCCTAGAAACGAAATTACTAAATTCTTCTTTTTCTTCTTCATCTTCACGCTGTATCCCACACTTAGCAGGGCAGAAAGAACTTGGAAATCAAGTGATAAGATACTTTCGTTCTCAATTTTCCGCCGGACTCTAAAGGCATTGCGTATTGAGTTGCGGAATTCAACGCCGCGCTTCGCCTCGTTACCACAGTGAGGGAATAATTATGTCATTTACTTGAGTTGGAATCTAACTCACAACCTGTCACGTTTACAGTCGCACGCTTGTGCCCCTGCGCCACGACTGGCCTCGAATTATTAAATATGTCATTGATGTACCATGCAGGTGTTTGGGAAATGTAGGTCTAGGCTTATTTAAAATGCGCAACTATTGCTAACCCATACTTTCCGAGCTCCTCTACTTAAGTAAATTTTTAATTAACCTACTAATGCTGCCTTTGAAATACGTTCTAGATGTTTACTGATGATGGTTCTAGGCAGTTGATTACATTATTTATATACATTATCTCGATATAATATTATATAAACAAGATAAATAAATCGTGCTACGGCCCACGGCCAAATTAGTACATTTTGAAGGCAAAAAGTTTAGCTCGAAATAATAATGTATACGACGTAGTTTTATTCAAGGAAAAAAAAGGAACCTGGTAACCTAGTGATAAAACACTATGATCCAATTAAGACAATTCAGTTACCCACTTTCCACTGAATTCGAAGGCATTGTATATTTAACCTCTAGAATTCGGCAATAAGATTCGCTTTTGCATCGTCAGCTTGTTTGGGGATTCAACCCACAACTTGTTTACACTCTCACTCACAGTACAGTTGCGACTCTGTGCCATGACTTGACTTTAAATATAAATAATGTATGCAAAACATTAACAATAAACATATATCTATAATATTATAGAAATATATTTAACCTACAGAGTAATACGTCTTACACTATTATCTCTCTAATAGATAATACTGTAAACATGTTCAAGGCCCCAACTGCATTAATTACCCACACGATTCCATGTAACCCGTAGCCGATGTAATTAGTATTGTTACTAAAACTAATTTATGCTATTCGAGCCATTATAGGCATATACTATACAATATGGACATATATATGTTATTATAAAGGTTACTATGATATTTCATATTACTTTATATTAGTTGAAAGACTCGAACACAAACGAACTGGAGATGGTCCTTGTGTATTTCCATGCAAATGTTTGCATGTGTGTGTTAATATGTTAATAATAAACGAACTAGAAATGGTCTTTGTGTTGTTATTTCAATGTAAGATATTTGCATGTGTGTGTTATTATGTTAATATGTAAATAATAAACGAAGTAGAGATGGTCTTTGTGTTGTTATTTCAATGTAAGATTTTTGCATGTGTGTGTTAATATGTACATATTATCACTAGCTGCTAAACGCGGCTTCGCCCCCTTGTACTTATATTATATTCAAGTCATACAAAACCTTTTTATAAAAATTCGTCCTCACACACTTTCTTATATTAGGTAGTAGGAATTTATAATATTAGTATGATAGTAGAATTTGCTCGCAAAGAAAATTCTGAAAATCTTTCATTTATAAGAAAATACAAAAGATATAATTAAACTACTCGGATTATACAGGATGGAAGTGTCAGCACCACTTTAAATGAAGCCGTAGTTTTACTTCCATAAAATCCGAATACAATTTTAAAAAATCCCAAAAATGAAAATGTGTTTTTTTCATTTGTCAAGAACGACGCACGCACACATAACCCTATCAAAGGGAAACCGCCGCATACGCCTCATTCCGAAATCGAGTCGTAGATATTGGCGGCAAAGTTCAAAGTTCTTTAACTTTTAGTAGTATTCTTGTAGTAGTATACGTTTACGTTATTCGCATCTTTTCATAACAGCGTCACACGAAATACAGGTATGGATAAACATCATGAAATGAAAAAAAATTTATAAACTGTTGAGTTATTTTGAAACCCATACCTAATTTCTTTAGGTATGGGTTTGAAATATTTTAACCTATATGCTGTTTCCGTAAAAGGAGCGCTGCCTCTTCCACCCTGTATACACTGAATAATACACTAATTTGTAATATTTTTACAATTTTTTTTAAAGTAATTTTATTTTTAATGTTTAGCCATATTTAAGCCAAGACATACAAAAATAAAATAAATCTCATTATAAAGATAGAAGCAACATTACGTCAATATAAAATGTCAGCGTTGTCTTACTACCTAGAGCTATTACCGGAAGCCATTTCAAAAAAGATAAAATGACGAGAAAAATATTATAATTACACTATTACATTACAATGTTTACAATAATTTTATGAAAATCATAAACATCTCTCGTGAGTATTAACAGTTAATAGAAGATAAAGAATATTCACGTATATTTAACAATAGCTATATTTTGACCCTATACGTTTACATCCTATTACTTAAGAACACAGTTACTTCTGAAATTATAAGAAGTTTTCCTTCTGCCATGTAATTTTATTTAGTGACCTCCACAAATTACCTCTTCCATACTAAAGGCCCTCTTTATATTTATATATTAAACAATCCATTCACATTTTCAGTCCAACACAACATTAACTACAGCCGGTCAGAAGCCTGTATAGTAATAAGTCGAAGTCTATTCTAACCACAAGATTACAAATAATCTTATTATGAGTCTCAAGAGTCAAGGCAGTCGTTCTTGTGACGTTGGCAACGAGCAAAAAATTAACGAACGTCTCTTTCATAAAACATTATAAACTTTAACTACTAAGCGAGTAGTCGACAGGCCACTCGTGGCGCAGAGGCACAAATGTGTGATTGTAAACGCGACTAGTTGTAGGTTCAAATCCTCACACAAATGAAATATTTAATATTTTCATTTCTTCATACTGGTGTAAAGGCAAAACACGACGTTAAGTTCCGCCACTCACCCACCACACAATACCTCCAAAATTCGGCGGAAAATGGATAACGGAGTGTCTTAACACTAAGTTCCCTATTTACTCTGCTATGTGCGGGATTCAACGTGAAGCTAAAAAATAAAACAAAATTACTAACTGATAACATTAAGGAGTTTTCCATTTCGTTTTCTTTTAGTACTTGCAATTCTTACTTCAGAATTCTACCAGCGGCGCCAACGTCCGAGTCACGCAGTGCAAATAAATCTTACGTATTGAATAATAAACTGGGTCGGAAATAGAACTTAACTAATTGATTCGTGCTGTATTGGAAAGCAAATTTGTAATACTGTAGTCTGGTATTTATCTATGTTGATGTAATGGTTTCTTTTATTATTTAACCAATCTTACGAAAGGAGGTTATCAGTTTGACATGTATGTATGTATGTGATGTTTTTGAAATCGGATAATATTTACTCACATATAGGTAGGTACTTTTCACTATTTAATTTCTATATTGTTAAGCATTTTTTACTTTTTAATGCAATGCAAGGCGCGGCGGTGGCTTAAGCCACTCAACACGCAATGCCTTCACAATTTGGAAAGAAAGTGGAAAACGGAAGTGTCTCAATGGAAACGGAGTCTCTTAACACTGGGTTCCCAGGTTCCCTCTGCCGACCCAGCTATGTGCGGAATAAAGCTTAAAACTAAAAAAACAAGGTAATCTTTAATAATAATCTTTTATAATACATAAGTATTATTCTACAGATAAGACATTTTATTTGAATACTATTTGAATAAAAATTCAGAGTCCAAATCCGATTGAACAGTTTTGTGGAGGACCAACAGGTTTGATCATACAGCACGAGCGTTAATTGTGTTGTCGGTGTCAAGTTCAACTCAGTAATAAAACCGCGGACTAACCTAATGGTTTTTGGTATTGGCTCAGTAATAAACTAGTTGTAATCTATTCAGATTACAACTAGTTTATTATTATTTTTTCAGTTTTATGCTGTATGCCGCATATAACCGAAATACCCTATTGGGTAGGCAGAGGGAACCTAGTGTTAAGACACTCTGTATCCTACTTTCCACCGAATTATCGAGGCATTGGGTGTTGAGTGGCGGAACTCATCACCGTGCTTTGCTTTGTTGACAGAGCGAAGAAATTAAAATACTAATAGATAATAATTATTTTAATGAAACTATTTTAACCGGATTAATCGCGTATATTTAAGGTTTTACATTTTGGAACCCCGACGTTTCGAACACTTTGCAGTGGTAAGTGGTCACGGGCGAGTCTACCCGTGTAAAACCCTAAAATATACGCGATTAATCCGATTAAAATAGTTTCATTTAAAATGTGTAATAATTGTGAAAATCAACTTATTAAATAATAATTAATTTCCACGAGTGACAATCGATTCCACAACTGTTGCGTTTACAGTCACACGCTTATGCCACTGCGCCACGGGGTCATCGATGTAATTAATTAGAATAATAGATTTGTATGTTTACAACAGAATTGTATGTATGTATACTAGTATGTTAAGTTATATGCGCATATACTCGTATGATAGTACAAATTAATTAGTCATTATATTTCCTAAAGGAAATATGATGTATGCTATAAAAGACTTTTTGTTTTTGACCATGTTATTTATTGATATCCATATTTATTAGATTAATTATTAACCGTCAGGTATTTGGACCCATCTATAATTTTTACTATTCTTTCTTTAATTTTGGGGAACGGAGTGTCTTAACACGTTTTCTCTGCCTACCCTGCTGGTGCGTAAAGCTGATTTGATTAGATTTTTTTAATTACACTATTTGTCTTAATGGACCACTACCAACACCAAACAAATTGTTTATCTGTGCGTAATGTAATTCAGATTAGTAAATTAATAAAGTGTAGTAGTTCAAGCGGGCGAAGCCGCGAGCGGATCCCTAGTATAATAACGAAGTTACCAAACCGAGAACACCAAGTGATGCAAAACCTCAAATCGTTTAGATTTGTTAATTTTCTACTTGACTGACGCCAGTGACTAGTCCCCAGTTAGAAACAAACACAAAAGTGCTAGAGGCGTCTGGTTTTCATCCGAGCAACTCACTTTTTAATATCTTGTCTGAATGAAGAGTAAAAATAAAAGCAGTCTGGTTTTATCGTCATTTAAACTTATCACAACCTACTGTTGCCTACGCCAGTGAAATGAGTAATTTTAACAAAATGCTAATAAAAGTTCTATATACAAATATTAACTAACTACAATTTCACATTATTTGTATAGATAATAAAAATAAATTTGAGAATCATGCCAAGGTTGTTATGTTAATTTAATTATTTATTATTTGATTATCGCGTGAGTGTGAAATTAATAAGGAACTTCTATCATCTAGAGCATTGGTTCCCAACCAGTGGTCCGCGGACCACCAATGGTCCGTAGAAGCCTAAATATGGTCCGCGAACGATTTTAATTTTGTTACTGGGGATGGTGAGGCGAAGTTTCTGTTTAATTATCACAGTTAATTTTTATTATACCTACATGCATAGCAACCGTGCTACCAAGAATGACATGAAAGTGGTCCTTGATCAAGAAAAGGTTGGGAACCCCTGATCTAGAGGAAAGAAGGGGGAAGGTTCTGTGACACAAAAAGTATAGTTAGTTTGCTATAAAAGTTCTGTAAAAATTAATGAATTAAATAAATCATCTTCACGCTGTATCCCGCACACAGCAGGGTAGGCAGAGGGAACCTAGTGTTAAGACACTCCTTTTCGCACTTTCTGCCGAATTCTGGAGGCGTTGCGTGTTGAGTGGCAGAACTCAACGCCGCACTTAACCTCGACGCCAGAGCGAAGAAATGGAAATATAAATTTAAGTAAATATTTCATCGGGATCGAACCCACAACCAGTCGGTTTTACAGTCACACCTCGTGGTGCTGCGCCACGACTGGCCTCAAGTAATTAATGAATTAGAACCAGTAAATTAAAAAGATAGTGATGTTTTTATTTATTAACTAAAGAATTTTACCGTTTTTATTAACCAAAGAAAAATGCATAATTTTTCTCTTTAAACTATAGAATTCCGTCGTGCGTGGGACCCGCAGAGAGAACATATTTATGGTAATAAATTGAACCACTTTCAGCTTTTGCAATAAATGTATTGTGACATTCGATTAAATAATTGAATTACAAGAATTCTCATATTAATTTTCTAAATTTAATTATTATAGAATAATGTAATAATAATAAAGTCTTCCTAATAAGTAGGATATGAAAAAATAAAGCTGTCAATTTAATATCTAAAAATTTAAATCGTCAAAATAAAGAAAATTCTCGAAAATTTCTACAGGAATGGGAAAAAACGGAAAAAAAAACTTTTTTAGTTAGTTTGTAAGGTTATTTATACGAAGTACCTACACACCTAAATATATATATATAAAAAAAATATTATATTATACATCTATTTTTTTAGCTTTACGCTGTAGCCTTTACATAAAGGGGTAGGTGTAGAGGGGACCTAGGAACCTAGTGTTAAGACATTCGGTTCCCTTCTTCTAGCCCCTCTTCTATTCCCACTTCTGTTACCCACTTTCCGCCGAATTCTAGAGGTATAACGTGTTGAGTGGCAAAACTCTCGCCAAATCGAACTTACAACCTGTCGCACGCTTTTGCCCGTGGGCCACAATTGGCCTTAAATAAAATTATAATTTCTTTCAAATCATATTTACTTTGTATACTGATAAAAATCAAGTGGTTAAGCATTTAAGCATCATACTTATAAAACACTATAAAATAGTGATAAGATAAAGTACTAACTGTACAAATTTGACTGGGAACTTTTTTGTCAGTATTATTTACATATTAAATAAATAGATTTTGCGGTACAAGTACTTGTACCGCATATCATCAAAAATATATTCATATTTTAAATTAAATTAAATCAAATCAGCTGTATCCCGCACACAGCAGAGTAGGCTTAGGGAACCTAGTGTTAAGACACTCCGTTCCCCACTTTCTGCCGAATTCTGGAGGCATTGCGTGTTGAGTGGCAGAACTCAACGCCGCGCTTAACCTTGACACCAGAGCAAAGAAATGAAAATATAAGTTTAAGTAAATATTTCATCTCCTCGAGTGGGGATCGAGCCCACAACCAGTCAGTCAGTCACACATCGTGCCACTGCGCCACGACTGGCCGCATTTTTATCATCATTTTTTTTTATATATATAAGAATATAAATATACCTTCAATGTAGACTGATCCTTTACGATTTTGTTATAAGTATAGATTATGGTTATAACATTGTAATTAAGTATATACATATAATTGTTGCAATTATTGCTAAGACAACACTAAACCAAAAATTTATTTCGACTATGTTGGACAAAAAACATGAAAATTATTTAAAAGTAAAATTCTAAAAATATAGTAAGTTAATGCACTGAGGACTGGTGGTGTTTCCATCCGATAATTGTACGTACGGGTCACTTCTATCCAAGGGCAAATCCCTTAAAGTATAATATATTAAATGTTGTACCCTTCACAATCTCAACCTCATTTTATCGCGGGGCAACAGCAACTAAGAAACAGATTACACACAGTTCTTCTAATTTAATTCATTTAATTACGAGTTTATCAAAAAATATTAATAATTTTATGTAAAATGTATACATTTTTTTCTCATTTTATCGATCGAAATTAATCGAAAACATCACTTAAAACCTAACACTGCGTTTTGTCTAACTATACTCAACAAAAGTAAAATTATATTTGGCATTTGAATCTACACCCACTATATATCTATTAAATTACAATATTTTAAAATATTAAAAATAAAAATAACCTACGAAAATGGCAATTTAAATGGACTAGAATATACAGATAATAGACCGCATCCTTGCAACATCTACTAAGCGGTCAGTTGTCCACCTGTCATGTACGTAACAGCCGTGCGACCACTTGCGAAAATCGAAATTGAATAATGCTCAAAATTTTTTCCCTAATATTTACGAAATTAGGCTATTGTGGTGCTGCAGAACAGCATATGAATATAAATGCGATCGTTGTGAGTTCGATTTCTCCTCGGTATAATACATTATTTTTGTTTCTTCACTCTGACAGGGCAAAGTGCTGCCACTGTGTGCTGTGTGTTAAGTTCCTCCACTCATCACGCAATGTCTTAAATTGGAACGAAAAGTGAAGAACGGAGAGTTTTAATGGTACATTACCTATTCTAAAAATAACTTGAATATGATACTTGTCACTAATAATTACTCAAAAAATATATATTTCCATATGTCATAATAACAAGTTTATACATTATATTTTTTTTTTAATAAAGTATATTTATTCTCAAATTTCATACAAAATATGAAATTTGAGAATGCTGCAATTATATTGTATACTAGAGGGCGCGCGCGGCTTCTGTCTGAATTTATTTTTTTTATAAAAATCGGTGGCAATTTAAAGATTTTTCCATATAAACTTTCAACCCCTTATTTGAACCCTTAGGGGGTGAATTCTTAAAAACCATGAAACACGTGTTCAATGAAATATTTTTAAAAGTCTGAATTTCAAATTTTATAAAAATCGGTACAGATTAATTTTTTTTTCCATACAAACTTTCAACCTCTATTTCATGCCTTTAGGGTTAAAATTTTTCAAATTCCATTCTTAGTGGATGTCCAGAATATGAAAATAAACATCTGCCCAAATTTCACGTTTCTACCATCAGCGGTTACGGCTCTGCGTGCGTCTTACCTCAGTCAGTCAGCACAAGTCCTTTTATATATATAGATAGTGATAGTGATGATAAATTGTAATATAACAAGAAAATAATTTGAATACAAATGATATATATTTGTATATATATTTTCAAATTTACTGTCCTTTACATTGAAAAGCACATAATGGCCACTTATAAACCAATTTTATCTGTCAGTCAGTTATACCATTAACACCAATCTACATGTGATAAAGTGTTGACAGTATAATAAGCTTTGGAACTAGCTTTTACACTTATAACGTAAACCATAACACCAACCGAAATAGAAAATAATTAATTCAAATATAAATTATCTATAACAGTAAATAGAATATTTATATTTCATATTCTATTTACTCTTATTCCTCATTACCTACATTATAAAACAAACATACAGTCAAATTGATAACCTCCTTTTCTTACAGAAGTCGGTTAAAAACATAGTTCTATACATTAAAAAATAAATATAATATATTAGTCTGTTGTTTCATTTACTAACTCTAATATTTTTTTAGTTTCACTTTTGTATCTAATAAATTAGTAGGGATGGTAATTATTACTGTTTAGAAAGACCTTTTTCCCATTTTTTGGTCAATAATCGAGACATAACATACTACTAAATTAAAGAAAAGTAAACTATTCATTACACTAGTAAATTAACAGGTCTATACTCAGATGCGGTAGCTAGACGGAATCACGATCTACCTAAAATAAAGGATACCGAGAATACTAATAAGACTGACATAAACCATCAACAACTCACTAAAGTAGAAATACTCTTGATAAAGCAAAGCGAGAAAATTGACATACTCCTACAACAAATAGGCTCCCTTATGGGACTATTGACTACAGTCATCACCAAACTGGCTCCAAAATGATTGGTCTAAGGCTGGCAATTTGGAACATCAATGGGCTATCTCCAAATATCCAAGAACTCGAAACTATACTCTCCAATAACAGACTTGATGCAATCCTGATATCAGAGTCCCACGCAACCGCTCGTAATTCGTTCTTTGTCAGAGGATACCATGTGTACAGTACACCTCATCCTGATGGCGGCGCCCATGCGGGATCAGCTCTCGTTATAAAGTCAAATCTGAAACATTCACCCTTGAACGCCTATTCCACCGATTTCCTACAAGCCACCTCGGTTAGACTAGAAGACCGCGCGGGACCTATTGTCCTATCTGCGGTCTATTGTCCACCTAAACACCGGATCTCTGAAGAAATGTACCTTC
>JAATLQ010031813.1:0-12201 GCA_013421005.1 Heliconius erato x Heliconius himera
GATTTTTACTATCTCAAATATTAACTTCTTGAAAACTTAAATACTTATATCGTTTGATAGAGTGAAGCGATTACAATGAAATAAACACTAAAACCTACCTTGATTTATTTGTAATTTTTATGTATAAAAGTTGCTTAAATTTATTGTGTACTTTTTACGTGATACGTGTTCACATAAACAGACAAACAGACAAAAATTCCAAAAATGTTGGAAATGGATTCTGTTAATTATCCTTTAACACCCTGGCTAATTTTTTTTTAAATATTTTCAATGTACAGAAACGACTTTACTACAGATTTATTATAAGTATAGATATAGATATATATTAAAACTAAAATAAAAATCAGCTTCACGCTTTATTCCGCACACAGCAGGGTAGGCAGAGGAAACCTAGTGTTAAGACACTCCGTTCCCCACTTTCTGCCGATTTATGGAGGCATTGCGTGTTGAGTGGCAGAACTCAACGCCGCGCTTAACCTCGACACCAGAGCGAAGAAATGGAAATATAAATTTAAGTAAATATTTCATCTCCTCGAGTGGGGATCGAACCCACAACCAGTCCGTTTTACAGTCACACCTCGTGCCACTGGCCTCACTTGAAACTTAGGAGCGAAAGTTATTTCATCAACAAGGAAATTTATTGTAGATAATCTTCGGCTTTTATAGCATGTAATTTGGACGTATGTAATTCAACGTTCTGTTACGGCCGCAAGCCTAGGCTCGAGTCCTGCGGGGGGCGCCCTTGCCACCGATGAACTACTATCATACAACCACGTAGTGTTCATGATTGAATGTATTAATCTGTTGGCAAATGCAATATTTCAAAGTAAAAAAAAATACAGTACTCAAATGGTTTACGTTGCGTCAGATGCGTTCAATGCACATTAGTTGTAGATCATTACCAACGAATGCTTCAAAAGCGCACACGCGAAACACTTTCTCTAGAAAGGATGGACAAAGTCCTAGTATATTTGAGATCAAATACGAGTATGTAAAACCAAACAATATCTATTTGAATAATAAATTGAAAATTGGTGTTTTCTTTATAGTTTATGTACATAAAGGTTAATTACATAAAGCATATTGGGTACATTTTTTTATTATAATAGAATTTAATTGAGGCCAGTCGTGGCTCAGCGGCACAAAGCGTGACTGTAAAACCGACTGGTTGTGGGTTCGATCCCCACTCGAGGAGATGAAATATTTACTTAAATTTATATTTCCATTTCTTCGCTCTGGTACCGTAGTTAAGTGCGGCGTTGAGTTCTGCCACTCAACACGCAATGCCTCCAGAATTCAGTTGAAAATGGGGAACGGAGAGTCTTAACACTAGTTTCCCTCTGTCTACCCTGCTGTGTGCGGGATACAGCGTAAAGCTAATTTATTATTAAGTTTAAATGCAAGAAATAATATTTTAATTATTATAAAACAAGTAATAAAATTGTAATCTCAAAACCAGAATCATGTTAAAAGTAATAAAATCACATTCACACAGACGCCGACAGATCTGTAATATAATTAGTGTTGCTAAACCCAGCGACCTCCGCAATGCATCTTATTCATATTCCTTTCTTTTTTCCATTTACATTAGAAACATATGAAATATTTTGAAATTTTTTGTTTGACTATTTATGAGTTAAATTTATAGTTCATTTGCCATACCATTTAAAGATAGTATATAGTAGCGCGATGTTTGTGGGTTCGATCCTCACTCGCCAGAATGATTAATTGATTATTAATTAAAATATATTTAAACTATACGCATTTCCCTAGTTTTGGAAAGCCAAACATGGCGTTGAGCTCCGCTTTTTCGCACGTAATGTCTTGAATTCAGTTTGAAGGTGGAGGGCGGAGTGTCTTAACACTAGGTTACCTCTGCATATCCTGCTATATGCGGTGGAAAGCGTGAAGCTAAAAATAAATAGATATAAACATGTAACGTTTGGTGCCCGCGTCTGTATTTCCTTTTACCATAGATCCCTAAGAAAAAGATTCTACTATTACACTCCTATTTCACATAAATACTAATATAAAAAAAATAACTATATAGCATCCATTAATAAACTAAATAAATATATTTCACATTTTGACATTGTAGACAAATCACGACTTTGAGTTCCGATTCAGAAAATTCAGCGCGAATAGGAGAAAAGAGTGTCTTAATACTTGGTTCCCTCTACTACCTTTTATTTGATTACCTCATTCTATCTTATAATTCGTTCCGCCGAGAGATAAAGGAACCCACAACCGTCGCGTTTGTTGTCAGACACCGTGCCGCTGCGCCACGGCGGCTTCAAGTCAATAATTAATCATAGTATTATATTGTTCGTGATCACGCTTCAAACACCGGGTGGTCTTTACAATTTAAACTAGAAGATCGATAGAGATATACTATATCCTATTGGGTGAATATTGCAGTGCTGATTACCCATAAGTTAAAAGGTAATTTATACTATTTATAGCATTAAAATAAAAAAAATCTTTTAAAATTAACTAAAAAAAATCATCCTCCCACACAGCTGAGTAGGCAGAGGGAAATAGTTTTAAGACACTTCATTCTTCACTTTTCGCGGATTTTTTTTAGGCATTGCGTGTTGAGTGGCGGAACCCAACGCCGTGCTTTGGTTCGACACCAGAGCGAAGGATTGGAAATAAAAATTTAAATAAATATTTCACTTCCTTGAATGGGGATCGACTTCACAACCAGTCGCGTTTACAGTCAAACTTTGTGCCCCTGCGACACGATCGGCCTCTAAGTTATCAATATGTTATTTTTGACAAAAATGTGATGCCTGTTCCACCTCCGCGTAATATTTTTTTATATAAATCATCATAAAGCATTGGCACAGCATTTAGGAGTAAATACCTTTGAACTATTTTCGCTTCCTGTTCTGGTTAGATAAGGCGAGGCGTTAGGTTCTACCTCGCCAAGCCACGCCACGATTTTGATTCCAGTGATAGATAGAGAACGGAGTGACTTAACACCAGTTCTCACTACCTATATTGATATGCGGTATAAAATGTGAAAATGAAACGAATGTATTCTTTACCCATTTATTTTTTTATCATACGAAAGTATTTGAATTCAAAACGTATAAAAAATGAACCTAATGGTTTATTAATTACAATCATTGAATTTATATGAAGTAACGTTTCGAATACAGATGAAACTTAGATCATATCTCAATAGATTTGCAATACAGCCTTACGTAAGGACGTCGTAACTTTACCTTAATTCGCATGAATCAGCACTAGGATTAGCTTTAACTAGTAAACTTAAACTACTTACTAGCAAATAGTAAGTTCTTGGGTGAAAGGATTTTCTTTGAATATTGAGGATTCGTTCAAATGTATTATGTTATATTATTCGGATTATGGAGGCATTGCGTGTTGAGTGGAGGAACTCAACGCCGCGCTTTGCCTCGTTGCCAGTTGGAATTAAAAGTGATAGAAGCAAGAAATGGAAAATACATGACATGGCGTAAAGCATAAAATCTTGATCATATTATTTTGATGCCTCTGCAATCCTGAAGCTTGTATTTGATGGCCAGATAGAGCATTGGAGAGTTCTGGTTCTGAGCTTTATATGTAATTGTCGGCAGCACAAGACTTTCTTATTTTGTTAAATGAATCACTTCTCGGCCAGAATCTCATATTTCTTTCAACCAAGTGCTATATATATGTATTTACGAATTCACTCGACATTTTTACCAGCTATAGATAACAATATATTTAGGTCTTTATTTCTGGAAATCACCATGAATTATGTTGATGTTAATCGACAGCTCTGCCCTTACATTACTGGTGAACCCTATCCACTATTGTTTTCAAATCATTTCAGAAGATGCGATGAGAACGGTGTCGTCTGCGTAGCGTAAGTTATTGATGACCTTTCCGTTGATTTTTATGCCAACCTTGAAGGTTTACTAGAGCCTCTGACGTCATGGTCTCTGAGTAGATGTTGAAAAGTAGAGGAGACAGGACGCAGCCCTATCGGACCTCATGACGGATTTCAATTGCGTTTTTCTTCTCACGCCTTACTGTAGCTACTTGGTTTTGTATAAGATTCAGATGATTCTTATATTTTTTTCGTCTAAGCCGATGTATAAGTTCTTAATGAGTCGCTCACTCGGTCGAACGATTTTTCGTAATCTATAATGCACACGAATGCACCTTTTATCAAGATTTACAACAGTAAATCTTGATAAAAGGTGTTCCTGATAAATTCTTATTTACGATTTATAGGTCAACGATCAAGCTTTGCGACTCTAACCGGTTTTTATTATTTATACTAGAGACCTTGTGCTTCGATACCCCGTGTACGTGAACTGCGGAACTTAACGCCGCGCCGCGTCGATTTTTAATAGAGAATAGAAATCGAATTAATTCGAATCAATTATTATGATTTAGGTAAATACCAGAGTAGAAATCTAAAAATATTTTGTAGAGAGAGAAAATGATATTGTGATTTTTATATGGGAAAGTAATATTACGCACGCTTAGAAAAAAGAAACTACTGACTTAGCGATTATATCAGAATTCTATTATAAATGTCTGTTGACATTGGAATTCTGTGTTGTTAAACAATAAATACCAAATTATTTTTTTTCTCTAGAAATTTCAAAGTGTAGAAAGTTTAAATTTGGGGAAGACATGATTTATAAAAATTACTAAGGAAAAGGCCTAAGCACGACGCTCTGTCTTGGCAGAGGCGCAAGCGATTGACTGTAACGCGACGGATGTGGGTTGGTTTCTCATTTGGGGGAACAAATTATTTAATAATATTTACATTTCTTGGCTCTGGTACCAAGGCAAAAACGTGGCATGGGTATCGCCATTCAATATGCAATGTCTTAAAAATTCGGCAGAGAGTGGGGAACGGAGTGTCTTAACACTAGGTTCCCTCTGCTGACCTTGTTATATAGGGGAAAGAGTGTGAAGCTGAAAAAAAGTAATACAAGCTAAATAATAATATTTTTTGCAGTTCATGCACAGAAAGTCGCGGTCTAAATGCCTTACACTATAAAACTTCTCAATTAAAAATGAATTATAATCTACATACATTAACAATTAAGTATACATAAATTGATAAAAAAATTAAAATACATAATAAAGAATATGTAAGTCAATCCTGACCTACTAAAACATAAAAACCGACTCTCCTCCAAGGAGCACGAGCCAACTAGTTCACCAAAATAAACATTCAATTTGCATTCAAGATTGTCGCATCATAGTTAAGACATAATAAAATGGCGTAAGAGATGGAAATACCAAAATCAGTGGTTTCTATTTCCTTCGCTTGGACATTTCAAGCGGCTTAATTAAAAAAACACAAGAGTAATCGAAATCATCAAAATTTAGATCAAATATTCATAAAAATATGTAAAAATGTTTAATAAATTGATAAATAAATCCTGAATTATGTTTGATGTTGATGCTTAACCTTTTATAATGTCCTAATTAGGTGGCGAAATGTGACCTGCTTTGGCGACAATGATGACGAAGTTGGGTCAATGTGGTTGTTAATATGTATTGTGAGATAAGAGATGAGGTCGTCGGGGCGCAGTGTCACTGCATATGATGGTAAGCGCGATGGTTTTACTTTCAAAGTCCACAGGAAGGTGTAATTTTAGGCATAAATAAAGAAAATTAAATTCCTCACGCTTTGAGTGCAAAACGCGGTGTTGATTTCCGCCATTCAAAACGCAATGTTTCAAGATCTGGGGAAAAGTGGAGAATGGAGTATCTTCTCAGCCCATTCAATTCGAAAGATCCATGAATAAGAAAATGAAAGATTTGGGCAGTTTATAAGTTGGATAAAATACAATATTTTTAATAGAGTCAATATTTAAAACTGTGCAAATATTATGCAGTTTTAGTTTCTTTGAAGAAGAAATTTCAACGGTTATTATAAAATAAGCAAAAAAGTGGAGAACGGAAAAATGTCTTACTCTCTACAAGATACAAAGACAAATTAAAATAATAATTCAGTTTCACGTTACATCTCGCATACAGTAGTATCTCTGTAATCTTTGAGTAACTCTTGTGTTAAGACAGACCATTCTCCACGCGCCGGACAATTTTGGAGACATTTCGTGTTAAGTGGTGGAACTCAACGCCACGCTTTATCTTTTTACCAGAGTGTAGTAATGAACGTAAATCTTTCCACTGAATGGGAATCGTATTCACAATTGTTGCGTTCCAGTCATAGGCTGCGCCACGATGACTTTAAATTAGACGTAAAAAAATACGTGTAAAATTTATTAAATATTTTATTTGTTGTGAACTATTACTGTAGTTCATAAAAAGAAGTCAGCTCGGCTCAGGTCAGTTTTGGGAAATTGTCTATATCTTGTCTGTCTTATATATACAAGCACTACCCTAATTAAAATTTCTTGGAAGTTAGCCATTTCTACCTAGTTCGACATACCCTTGTAAGAAGAAGTCACTCGTCGTAATGGAAGGAGTGTTTACATTGATGTATAAATTAAAGGTCGAGAAGTGTAACTTCACTGTTGGTATTTGAGTGACCTACTTTAGTACTTTGTGCTTTCATATTTTGCAATGAATCGAGTAATAGGCCGGTGGTTACGGATTCAATTTAAGGAAAAATGTGTAATTTTATGCACTAGATACCTAGTCCTAAAAAAAAGAAATGGGAAAATAGGCCCATTTGAATAAGGAACGCCACTAAGATGTTAAACTTGAAGTCCCGCTGCATATATCTTTTACAGAATTTAATTTGTTTTAAGCATTTAATCGATTATGATCGAGAGAAAATTACACAATCTATATTCATTTTTTTTATAATATTGATTACCTTTTCATTCCTATTGTGATATAAATAGACACAATATGTCATAATTACAATAGTCAATAATATATAATTCATTCATAGATGATTTTTTTGATGGATTCCCCTCAGAAAGAACCAAACCCACAACCGTCTAGTTTCTAAGCAGATATTGTGCCGCTGCGTCACAACGGCCTTAATTATATAATCTACACATAAAAATTATTTACAATAACAAAACTATCGCTATTTTAAATATTTCAACCAAAAATGAATATGCAAATTCACGCAAACCAAATCAAAATATGCGTAACACATTCTTTACCACAATCTATCGATATCATAACACGTGATTTAAATATCTAACGCGACATGCGCCTGCGCATACATGTAAGACTGACTTCTGATCGGAATAGGTTATACAACGTCTATTACGGTAGCATCTCATTTGTAACGCATTTACAGACAAAAAACATTATACATTATGTATGTATATATATTTATAGCTATATATGATATAATGGATTGTGAAAAAGTGAACGTCTTGACTTTTAATCCGGATTGAAATGTATTTGTTTCAACTGTTCAGATTAACAGATAGATAAAAAAGTCGACTTAAGACCTGTAGTAACACATTTGTAATCCTATTACAAAAGTGAAGTATGATTTTGAAATGTTTATATTTTTTCGTTTGTCAGTCTCGTTTAGTGTTTTATTACTTCCATTTAGCTCTAACCATGTCAGAGATATGGTTAGAGCTAAATGGGAGTGTTATAGGGCGTTGTGGTGCAGACTCCTTTAGTGGCGGAACTCAACGCCGCGCTTTGTCTTGTTATCAGAATAAGGAACTGAAGTCCCACAACCGTAGAATATATAGTTACAATCAGACGCTACGTCGCTGCGCAACGATGTCCTCATTTTTTATAATAAAATGAAGTTAAGCGCTAGTTCGCTTCTTGCCCGAAATAAAATGATATATTAATAAAACTTATATCCAAATGCATCCTTCCAAATAGGCCTAGAATATAACGTTATTTATACAAACAGTATTGTTTCTCGAATAAACTTGCACACTTTCACATCGGTTTGTGGTCATTTTGCAACAGTAGAAAGGATACCAAACAGACATAAAATGTAACATAACTTTATGTCCATCTTGTTCCGGCGTGGCGCAATTACTCGCTTTGATTACTTAAAATAATGTGTTTCGGTCATTGAATAACTTTTTAACTGGTGTAACATCGATTTCCTTTTTCATTTACATTAAAATACATTTTAATATAAGTTCAAATAAAAACACACAACACAAACACACACGATATAATAATTCATTCGTCCGAGTGAGAATTGAACCCACAACCGTCGCGCTAACTGCCGTGCTTATACTTCCACGCGATTTCGAGATAAGTGGTCTAGACAGACGGACAACCAGGTGAACCTATAATGATTCCGTTTTTAATTTTTGAGGAACGGAACCCTAAAAAATATTATTGAGCAATGTATCAATGTATCAATGTATTTAAATCCGAAAACAATGGTTTTTAAAATTTTGTCTGATTGTTTGTACTGATCTCAGAAACAGCTTAACAAATTTAAATGCACTTTTGTATTTTATCTTACCTATTATATTTTGGCAAACTTCCCTTAACATTTACGGTTTGTTTTATTTAAATCGGGTCATAAACAAAAAGGCTAATAAAAAGGTAAATAAAAACTATTTTGTAAGACTAAATAATAATTATTATACATACAAAATTATTTGATTCAGTTGGCTGAAACTTTAGTTCCCGATGTATGGATATTGCCTTCAAAACGATAATGTTATAAGTACACGAAAGTAATACAGTTTAGTTAACAAACAATTGGGCAGTCAAAGCGGGCGAAGCCGCGAGCACGTTACTCATTTCAACTATTATTGAAAATTCCAAAAAAAATATCAAGTTCTAAATTTACATAATATTTTATTATTTTATATACTTTCCTTAACAATTTTTTACAATCTCTATTAAGCGTCAGGCGATATACCATTGAACTTTTACTGCTACAGTGTTGGCATTATACGGGGTGAAAGGTTGTATTTCTTACTTATGACTAGACAGATTTGTAATGATTTTGACATGCCTGTCGGATTAGAAAACATTTGAGGCGTATGTATGAAATTGATGAACGCAATCGTGGTTTTTGTCTTGTTTTGTGAGATGATCGTTCAAATGATTTTTAGGGATATTATAAACTTAAAAATTTTCCTGTATGAAACTTACTCTAGATAGGGAAAACCTAGTGTTAAGACATTTCGTTCTCCGTTGTCTTCATTCTGTCTAAATTAAAGATATTGCGACTCTCAATGCTTAACTCAACGCAGCACTATATCCTGTCGGAGTGGAAAAATAATTAAATCGATCAAGTGCAAGTAACACTCGCGCACGAAAGGTTTAATTATTTATAAAAATTGATGGGAGTTTCCTAAACATTTACCTATATTCTGATTTTTAGTACTTGTTGTCATAGCGGTAACTGATATACAAACATATCTAGTGTTAAGACACTCCGTTTCCCAGTAAGACACTTCCGTTACCTATCCACTTTCTGCTGAATACTTGAGGCGTTGCGTGTTGAGCGGAAAAAGCTAGGAAATGAAAATTATTAAAAATTTCATTCTCCCGAATGGGAATGCACTACCGTCACGCTTAATATACGCACGCTTATATTTTTTATTATTTAACATCTATAATTTTCCTGGAAAGAAGCAGAAGAAGAACAGAGATAGAGCTAGATTCTCTAAAATTTTATACTAGTCTCTATTACCGTGCTTTGTACGGGAGATTTGACCAGATTTTAATAATTTATTTTTATTATTTAGTTAAATTTGAATACGCAACTATCTGCTTCCATTACCACTGCACAATAGTGACCAGGTAGTTAAAATAATTAATTAATAAATCATGCAGAAATATAACCCGAGTACGTATTCGTAAGTACTCTTGTTTGAACTCTTGCGTAATGTGAAAGGTAAGGAAAGGTCGTGTGTATATAATAAATAATGTAATCAAAGTTATAACACGAGGTTTACTTTTTCTTCCTATTATTTTAATAAGAATTTGTTTTATTTATTTATTTTTATTTAATTAAATTAAATAATTCGTGCACTATTTTTTTATGTTCTTTAACATGTTGTTTGTTTTTGTTGATATTTTTGTTGATTTTAAAAACAACTTTAGGCTTTTTCCAGCACAGCAGTAGTAGAGGAAACCTAATGTTAAGACACTCCATTCCCTTTTTTTGAGATTGCGTTTTGAGTGGCAGAACTAAACGCGGCGCTTTGTCTATTAGAGCAGCAATTATATTCCCCCGATCGAAACCACAACTGTCGCGTTTATATAACGTATTTAATTTATTTAAATATAAGAAATATTTCGTTTGTTTATAGTTTTAATAATATTTTTATTATATAAAAAAAATTAACCTGTATTTTTTATTGTTCTTAGGTATACAAAGGGAACATAGTGATTTTTTTATTGAAAAAAAAACTAAGCGAACGGCCCTTTGGGTTTGCAGATGGTAAGGGATTACAACCTCCCACGATCTGATACTACGGGGTACACCAGAGGAGCTAGAGGTCTCTCACCGGTCTTTACAGTGGAGTTAAATGCGCTTTTTAAAGGAAACTGAAGTAAATGTAGTATCAACTTAGAATCACTGCCGCAAGTAGCTATACAGTAGTGGAGTGGTGGGGATGGTATTTAAGTTTAGAGCGTACTGAAGGATTATAAAATTCAGCACCAGGTAACAGGTCAAACAGTTCCACAGAACACTCCCCGTTATCCTTGCGGCAGAGAACTACTCTACGTAAAGCCAAAGTGTCAAGCTCCTCACAGATTCTTGAGTCTCTAATGATTCAAACGGTTCTACATTGTACGCGATCAAATGGTTCTAACTGATACTGGAGTGCACTAGAATAGACGTGAGAACAGTATTCTGTGTGAAAATCCTCCAATTTTGGAGAAATTGCGTGTGGTATGGCAGAACTGTACGCCGAGTTTTATCTTATTACCAGAGCGAGGGAAACAAAATAATTCAACCTCCGGTGGAAATCGAACCCACAAGCATTAATTTCACGATCAGATAAAGCTAAAAATATATATAGGATTCTCAATAAATGAGTCGTGTCCGAACATCGTTCCATTCGGATATGAAAAGAAATTTGCACTTGCGCACTCAAATAAGAGGACGAGTAAATTTAAAAATGATAATGTTTTACCTATATTGTAATCTTAGTAATAAAGTTATATACGATTAAAAATATTTTTTTCCAATTATACTACTATATAATTGGAAAAAAATATCACTTATTATACCTAATATATACCGACACCAAATTAAAAAATTGTGGCGTTGTGGTATGATTTACTATCTACCTTGTGAAAACAAGACAAAGCGGGTGGCACTTTCGCCCAACGGATTTTCTGAAACGGAGTGTCTAAATACTAGGTGCCATTTGCCTATAAATATGTAATATAAATGGTAAAATATGAGCTAACAAGATCTTGACTCTTAACTTATATTATTATAAAATTTATTGTTTTATATATCTATCTAAAGATAATATAAGTCTAAAATCGATAAAAAAATATACTGAATACGCTAGCGACCATAGTATTCTAAAGGGACAATGTATAGAAAATCTTTGTGTAGAATTCGCTTATAGTTACGTAAGTTCTACTTAATTTACCGTGTGTCGTTATTTTGATACGTCTTGACTATTCATATGGTATTAGTATATAATGAGTAGACCGTTATGCGGGGAACGTATAGATTCAAAGGGCGAAAACGAGAGGAATTCTTAAGATATCGCGTCTTTTGTTGTTTATTTATTTATTTTTGTATTGTAAAGTTATTAGTTAGTATTTCTTATTATTTTGGTTGTGTTAATTTTGTTTTCTATTTTGTTTTTATTGTATAAATAAAAAATAAATGTGTGTTGAGTGGCGGAACTGAACGTCGCGCTTTGCCTCGTTACCAGAGCGAGGAAAGGAAAATATTTAATAATTAATTACCTCGAGTGTGAATCGAACCTACAACCTGTCGAGTTTACAGCGACACATTTGTGTTCCTTGTGCAGGGACACAAGTGTGCAACGATATTCAAAATCTCAAAAGATGTCCAAAAATAAAAAAAAACGACAAAATTTTTGAAGTTACCATTACCAATTCAATTTACACATACAAAATACACAAATATACTTCGTTCTTTCGGTCTTTTCTATTTGGAAAAATACATTAACACAATATATTTTTTTTTTTTTTTTTTTCTGTTTATTGGTCCACAAAACAAATTACAATCAAAATACGTTCACATAGAGAAAAAATCACAAACATAATAACTACAAGTGATTGCATTTTTCTAGTTGT
>JAATLQ010031814.1:0-12209 GCA_013421005.1 Heliconius erato x Heliconius himera
TTCAGAAACAGCCTTAAATGTTAAATTATTGATTTGAAGGATTCATAATATTCTTTGTAATATAACAGTAATGATTGCATATTAATTCCTATACAGGTTTTAAATTAGTTACATATATTATCAGTTAAGAAATCAGTTAAGTGCGAGTCACATTCGCCCACTGAGGCTTCCATATCAATTTTAGGATTGTAGAGCAACAGAAAATACAACTTATGTTTGCATAATAATATATCTCAGTATGATACCTCCACACGATCTCGATATAAATGATCTTGACAGAGGGACAGACGGACAACAAAGTAATCCTATAAAGATTCCGTTTTTCAATTTTTACCTTTTGAGATACGGAACGCTAAAAAGAACACAGAACGAATAGAATGTGGAAGGTGGTGGCTCTTGGTGCTAACACAAACAGAATGAAGTTTCTAGATAAAATAATTGCAAAAGATGCCAGAATACAACTACGTTATTATACGCTTCTATAACTCCTTAGGAAAGATCTTAATCAAATTCTCCCATGATCTGTTGACATAAGTCTACTTAAAGGTAAAATATAACAAGTTGCATTTGTTACAAATTTAGCAGTAATCATCGCACAGCCCGCGGCCCCGCCAGCGCGGCGGCGCGCTCGTGAACATCGCAATACCCGACACCTGCCAGTGTGTGTGCACATCGTATATACTGGTACATCGTAAACAACGCTTACACGCTGATTAATTAATCTGTCGGACTTAACTTAGGTGCCCGACGAAGTTTTTGATTACATTACCTGTACCAACGAACGAGAACCGATCAACTTCTAAATGCTAATGCTGCTTGTGTGTAAAATGTATTTTATATTCAACAAGAGGGCGCGCGCGGCTTCGCCCGCTTATTAGGAGTGAATTCTAAAAAAACCACGTTCAATAAATGTTTTTAACAGTCTGAATTTAATTTTTTATAAAAACGGTGGCAATTTAAAGATTTTTCCATATAAATTTTCAACCCCTTATTTGAACCCTTAGGGGGTGAATTCTTAAAAACCATGAAACACGTGTTCAATGAAATATTTTTAAGAGTCTGAATTTCAAATTTTATAAAAATCGGTACAGATTATTTTTTTTTTCATACAAACTTTCAACCCCTATTTCATGCCTTTAGCGTTAAAATTTTTCAAATTCCCTTCTTAGTGGATGTCCAGAATATGAAAATAAACATCTGCCCAAATTTCACGTTTCTACCATCAGCGGTTACGGCTTTGCGTGCGTCTTACCTCAGTCAGTCAGCACAAGTCCTTTTATATATATAGATATTAGTAATACTTGAAGTTATGTTGCTTATGTATTTCACATTTTTGAATGAAGTACTTATTATATGATACATTGTTAGTTCAAATCATATTGGGCCAAAACTCAAAGTAGATACTATAGCGGTCACGGTAAAAAATACAGCGTTGTCGTTCCCTGTCTAAGGCGTAAACAGTAATCAATTGCCAGTAGTGATTATACTTAGTCTGGCCATAAATACTGTTACACTTAAAAATAAACAAACTATTAGTTTTGAATTTCAACTCTTATATTTATTTATAATTGTGTTTTCTTATTTTCCGCCGTCCGCTTAGTGTTCGTAAGAAAAAAACGATCAAAGCTGTAAGGGAAAAAATTCAAAGTCCTGTTCGAAAGCAAAATATTTTATCTCGGAAGATGACAATATTCAAGCGTCGTACTGAACATTCTTTAACTGATAATTTAAAAAAGAATAACGTAGTAAAATTAAAACAACTATTTAAGCGGTACGCAAAGAGAGATTACAGAAAAAAAATGTTTACAGACTAGAAAATTTTTACAATTGAGAAATAATTTAAGAAAAAATACCGTATTTATGCTGAACGCTTTTCAATAAAATCGAAAAACGCTTCTCAATAAGTCAACAGAGTACTCCATGGGCATTACCCGTCTTCAGTGATAGTTTGGTGGGATTTTAGCTCAGTCACCGAGCTATATTTTTGTGTAAAAGATATAAAAACATCGGCGCAAGTGTATCAAGATACCATTCTTGAGACAGGGGTTAATCCCCTTAACATCACCATATTCAATTACCAAGAATGGTCCTTGCAGCAAAACAATTTAGAGTCCCTAAAACAATTCACACGATTGACAGTGAAGAAATTTTCTCATAAAAAGAGTGCGTGCTGCTATTGATAACTGACCTTAACACTTAAATGACCGTATTACATACAGCCAATGGAGACCATCTCGAAAAAGCTTTACATATTTTTATATATTGAAGTAACATACTGTAATAATAATAAACGTTACGAACAATAAAAAATGTATTTTTCTTTACAATAATATTTATGGCAAAACTAAGTAATCATACATTTTACTCGACAATCCAAAAACATTTAATGAAAACGTATCGTTTTAATTACAAGCCCTAGTGTTTAGACTCCACAAGCAAATCCACACTAGGTCTTGTTATTGCTCTGGAGGAGGTACGAGTGTGTTCTGTGGAGCTATTGTTCGAAGTCTTATTAGGTATTGGCTTTGTCGTGCCGTTGAAATGCAGGAAGTCGCATCTACATTTGGTACATGTGTACTGTTCAACTTTATTGGAAAATATATATTACTTAGGTTTTTAGGTTATTTCTGGGTATATTCGAGTTCATTTCGATTGAGTTCTCTAGCTTTTTTATAGCCAAAGAATCTTAGTTTCATTTTAGTCCAATATTATTTCTTCTTTGAGCGTTTGTTAATTAATAGCGAAAAATGTCGAAAAAATTTTGACTTTTAAATAAAAATTTTATAAAAGAACTTTATTGTTCGTTCTCTGTACTAATTGTAACGTTTTATCATCTTTTATTGTTTCTATTCTAATTTTAGAATATTATTTAGTGTTTTAATAAAATTCCTTATGCACGAACATTACAATACAATGTGCACACACACACATATATATATATATATATATATATATATATATATATATATATATATATATATATATATATATATATATATATATATATATATATATATATATATATATATATATATATATAGTATCTTAACAACTAGTTTTATCTCGAAATTTTACCAAAATCTACTCTGAAAGGTAAAAATATATACGTAATGCAATGTTGGCTTGTTAGGTGCTCGTAGGCCGAGTGTAAATCATCTCGAATGAGCCATTACGTTAACTTATGTGATGGCTCTCTTGTACTAATCGCTTTACTTTGACCCTTGCTGAGGACGGCCAGGTTATGAAAAAAGTATGAAATGATGTAGTTTCTTCTTTTAAACTTATATTGACCTTGACAATATGTGATGTAACGTTTTAATTTAACTTGTGCTATGTAAGTAAGTAGTTATATGTTGAAAAAGTTATAATAGCTTTACGTAAGCCGCGCCGTATGCTTGCGGAATACATTTCATATTCATATAGAAATAGTATTTGAGGCCAATCCTGGCGCGGGGCACAGGTATGCGAGTGTAAACTGGACAGGCTATGGTTTCGATTCCCACTCGTGGAATTGAAATATTTAACATTTTATTTTCCTCGCTCTGGGAACAACGTCGTTCAATCATCTGATCGTAGAGTTGAGTTTCGTATCTCAACAAGCGTTGCCTCCAGAATTCGGAAAGTGGACAACGGAAGTGCCTTATTGGAAACGGAGTGTTTTCACGGGACGTGTGCGGGATAGTCCTCTCACAATGTGATATTTTATATGACAACATTTGTACGTAGTTTTGCAGCACATTGAAATAATGCTCCCATGAAGCCACAGTATTTTATTAAGTTTGTGTTTGCTTGGTATATGGACCTTTCTGTTTTCTAATGATCTCTATATTTCTGAGCTTGGGGTCAGTCGCTTAGTGAGATTCTTTTTCATTTATCTTGAAAACTAAAGTCACTATTTTATAAGAGAAATGTAAAAGTATTTATACGGAGTTACAATCACAGAGAGTATAAAAATGACGTATTAACAAAATTTGTTTCTAACAAACTAAATGTCTAACATTTTCGATAGTTCTAGTGTTGTTAAATAAATGTTTCTAAATTATATAATTTTCTCAAATAAATTCTACAAATTCATATACAGATATACAAAATAATAATAATATTAAACAATCAATACATTAAATTCAAGTAGGCTTTCCGAACAACTTTCCGAAGAAACCTCTTAGAGACTCGAAAAGTAATTATGAAGAGAGCTGGCTACAGTCTTCACAGTTTCACTATACAAAAACCTTGTTATAATATCGTTTTTGCGAATATGAAAATCGTAATGTTAAATGTAAGCACGTTAAATTGACATTTCCCAAACTGTTATAGCAGTTCGTGTTGACAACAAAGTTCAAAATGGCCCAATTGACCCAAAAACAAAAACACTAAGGTAAAACATAAGTATTGTCTGCGTCTCACAGACGAGCCAAGTCAAAGTATTAGTGGGTAGATAAGCGAAATGAGCGAAATAATTAAGCGCTTATGGTAATCCCGAGCGGAGACGCCGCGAGCACGGAGCGTTATGTAAATGCTGGCGGTGTCGACGGCTCTAGGCGTCGCCACGTTTCAACAGTTTAATGCAATTTTAATACCAGCCTGCTCTCGATTTATGAATGCCATACTAAATAGAGCCTATCGTGCTAACTGTTCAATGTTTTTGCATAATTTATAAGTATATCGTTTTTCTCTTGTGTCAGGTTAACAGAAAATTGAAATAAATATATTATAGATATATGAGGGCAATAAACATAGTCCTTATTTTAATTTGAAGCTATGCCAATATTTTTTATTATGAGGTGTATTTGAAACACACTGGAGGAAAATTTTGTTGAGAATTAAGCAAGTTAAGACAACATACGGCGCTGGCCTAGTGCGCCGTAAGTGTTTAATAAATTAATGAAATGAAGTGCACATTTTATTTTTATAAAATAAAAGATATAAATAAAACGTTCTTGATTGAAAATTCATACTTAGTTTATCTTTCAGTTCGTCTACAGAAGTTCATATATATAAATGTATGAGGGAGTGGGTACGATGTTATTTTACTTCACATTTAGCTCTATTCATAGGGGACACGAAACTGCCAAGTAACTTCAAACACGTTCATATATACCTACTGTAATATATGGATATGTTACACCACGAGACAAGATAAACCGACACTAAAACGATGCCCACAGGATTTTATGCAAATCTAGACAAACTCTACAATGTGTGACGACTTCATCCAACAAACAACAGTTTACGCTTTGCCAACTGAACTGACGATGTATGTACATATACCGTCTTCCTGCTATCAATGATAGTTCTATGTCTCGGAGACGAGGAGGCTGATATGGACTAAAAATGAATTTACTTTTAAGTATTTTACGTAATTAACTATATATTTTTTAATATCATTAACATCCTTACCAACTGGCTTCCTTGGCCCAGTGCAACTCCTCGGTTTATCAAATCATTTTTTCCACAGATATGCAAATTATGGGACCAACTTCCACTAGATAGATTCTCATGTAATTACGGTGTTCAAGAGGGGTATTAAAAAAAAATTATAATCTAGCAAGCATTATTTCTCTATTGCTAAAATAAACAAAATATTGAATAGTGGAACGCAATCCTATATTTTAGCTAAACGTATCAGGAAATACGAAGAAAATATATAAAAAGAAGTCATTCCCACGAATTGGATGTCAATCTATCATTAAATTTACTTTTTATGACTTATATTTATTTCACAATTCCCCAAAATAACGATAAAACCTCAGTGACATCTTTTCTCCAGTAGTTTTTGCCTTCATTAGGCACCTGGTGAATGACTAATGTTCGTGGCTGTGATCGTTAGGGACGATCAACGAAGAAATTCCCGTACTCCTCGCTGAACAATATCGGTCTTTAGCTTAAATATAGAAGAATAAAAATTCCTATTTTAATGGCTCTTACTATAGTATGCCATATTTATTTAACAGTTAAATTTGAGGCCATGTTTTTGTTTAAAACAGTTTTTGACTGTAACAGTAGAACATTTGAAATTTGTGTAAAATAAAGATGTACTGTAAATTGCTGTGTTTTTTTTTTAAATATCCTATAAACTTTCTAAGGATTTTTATTTTACTATATAATATAATCAGTTTCCTTTTTTTCAACTTGCAATTCGTAATCGCTTCTCAAATATATTTACTTTATATAAATTTAATTTTTAAACACTGTGTTTTTAAATTCAAATGTCTTTTATGTGAGCAGTACTTTGAAAACCATGATAGTCGTTTGCAATATTCGTACGGTATTTCGGTTTTGAATTTGCCAGTAAACATAGTTGTTATAAATTTAATTATTCTATTGATAATTTGAATCACTTTGTTTCGAAGTAAATATTAAAATACTTCATACTACATATAAACGTTGATAAAAACTACATTATGAAGCTAAATCTATACTAATATAATAAAGCGGAAGAGTTTGTTTGTTTGCTTGCTTAAACGTTAAGATCTCTGGATCTACTGGTCAGATTTACTTTGTTTTTGTTTTGTATGTAAGCTGGATTCTTCAGAAGTGCTATAGGCTATATAACATTACATTACACATATATTCTAAATATATTAAAATACTTTCTAATTTGACATGTAATTTACTCTTCCATGTTAATAACAACCGACCTAAGCAATGGCTTGCAAAGTTTGTTGTTTAAAGAAAACATCACCCAAAATGAACTTGCTTGCTTGATATTCATCCTTATGAACATAAATAGAATAGTCACTTTTAGCATTTTATCTAGATTGAAATTATAGTTTACTGTATAACATTCTAATAAATAATTAAGAAGATGTCACTGTTTCGAAATGATCTAGCCTTCAGGTGGTATAGTATGACCGACGCGAATGGGCAGAAATTTTCATACATTTTAGTGCTTGCAGCCATGTTAGTGCTTGCAGTTTCTCATAATTATTGAATGCATAAATTATAATAATTATATAATTTACTTATTAGCATTTATATTTTAATTTCTTCGCGCTGGCATCGAGGCAAAGCGCGGCGTTGAGTTCCGCCACACAACAAGCAATGCCTCCAGAACTCGGTTAAAGTGGGGAACGGAGTGTCTTAACACTAGGTTCTCTCTGCCCATCCTGTTACTGCGGGATACAGCGTGAAGCTGATTAGATTTGATTTATAAATATATATTTGAGTTACAATGAAGCCTACAATTATTATCGGTTAACTAGCTAACTAGTCTATAGTTGGTAATTCAATTCTTAAACTGAAAATTTGGAAGGGAATTTAAGTCCAAAGCAAAATTGCCAAATTAAAGGCATGCATTGATTTTAACGAGTCTGTAAAGCAGGAAGTCTCTCTCAGGAATTTTTCGTTGAAAATTTGATGAAATCGTTTTTACTTATTCGAGTTTAGTCGATTCAATACCAATACTAAAAGTTTACTGCGTTAATTTAAAAAATATTTTTGTAAAGGGGTTTTACGTATTTTTCAGCACTTTCAATAGGTATCAGTAGATAATGGCGTTAAGAAATACTTGAATAGAATTGAGTAAAAATTCGCCAAAGATTTTGGCATTATTCGTATTTATTTTATAAAATATTTTAAGCTATAAACGTTCTATAAACATTTTTAGATTTGCTTATGCATGGAGCATTATGTTCAGTTTTACATTATATAAATGCTTCGAGCAAATATTCAAATTATTTAAAGTTAAGTTACAAGTTGGCCAAATCTTACGGTTTGTTGAATAAAAAAATATAAAATATTGCATCAATACTACATTCACATAGAATTTGGAATTAGCAGAAAGACTGGAAATTCACTCCATATTTTTTTATGTTTTCAGATTTTTCGTATTCACGTAGTAACGTAAGACTTTTCAACATTTTTTAAGCTTGTGTTCTGCACATTGCAAGGTACTCGGGAATCTAGCGTTAAGACTCCCCGAGAGTTCCCGTTAAGACTTCCGTTCCGCCGAATTCTGGAGACATTGCGTGTCGAGTGGCGAAACTCAACGCCACTCTTTGCCTCGTTGCCAGAGCGAGGTAATGAAAATATGATTCATTTCCTTGAATGAAAATCGAACCTCCAACTTGTCCCGTTTAGAGTCGCATGCATGTACCCCTTTTTCTAATACAATGTTAACGTTATTTATTAATAAATGATGACGAACAAATAGTTAGAAATTATTACATACATAAACTGTGGTCCATAACGTGAGTGTAAAATGACATTTTCACCGAAATTTACGAACTAATACTGTAATTTATCGATCATTATAATAATACTGTTGTAGCTTAACATTCACTGTATTATTGATAACTCTCCTGTCATAATCAGTTACAAAAGCAAACTGACACTGCAAAATTAGAAAATTTGTTAACGTTTCTATATTGTGTTACACCGATAATAACTTTTCATGAACACATTGTTGAGGCCAGTCGTGGCGCAGTGGCACGAGGTGTGACTGCAAAAACCGACTGGTTGTGGGTTCGATCCCCACTGGAGGAGATGAAATATTTACTTAAATTTATATTTCCATTTCTTCGCTCTGGTGTCGAGGTTGAGCGCGGCGTTGAGTTTTGCCACTCAACACGCAATGCCTCCAAAATTCGGCAGAAAGTGGGGAGCGGAGCTGATTTTTTTTTTCATTGTTTTATATTTATCAGCTTCACACTGCATCCCATACATAACATGGTAGGCAGAGGAAACATAATGTTGAGACACTCTCTTCACCATTTTCCTCCGAATTCTGGAGGCATTGCGTGTTGAGAAGCGGAACTCGACGATACGCTTTGCCTCGACACCATAGCGAAGAAATGAAATATATTATTTAATAAATATTTTATTTCTTGGAGTGGGGGACGAACCCACAACCGCTTCGTCGCTTTTATAGTTACACATTTTTGCCTCTACGTCACAAATGGCTTCATATTTATATAACGTAGTTTTCTTGTATTGAGTGAGAAAATGTATCTTAATTTAAAGTAAAAGGTGATCCATGTCTTATTATTTACTTTTTGTACTAAATAGTAGATAATTAAATACGATATAATCAATAAGAATAAAGTATATCTCTATATAAGCGCGGCGTTGAGTTCTGCCACTCAACACGCAATGCCTCCAGAATTCGGCAGAAAGTGGGGAACGGAGTGTCTTAACACTAGGTCCCTCTGCCTACCCTGCTGTGTGCGGGATACAGCGTGAAGCTGATTTATTTTATATCTCTATATATTTTAATTAATATTCAACAAGTTTAAGTATAAAATACATATATACTTTTAATAGTAAATTCAAAGTAACAAATTAACAATTTTACATTTCACATTGAACATTTCATTTTACACACTTAATTCAAAATTTTTCACTTCAAATCGTTCACTCCGTTCACCATTAAGACATTCGCTTCCTACTTTCCGCCGAATGGCGGAACTCAACGCCGCGCTTTTGCCTCGTTACCAGAGCGACACCCACAACACATACAAAACACATGCTTGTACCACGATGCGACGGTTTCAAAAATTCTTGTTGCATAACCAGATACTAATATGCTGTCAAAATTAAATTCGTTTTTTTTAAGTATATATTAGTGTTTTACTTTTACGAAATACGAATACATTTGAAGTGTAAAAGTATCAATTTCTAAAAATGTGAATATGAATTTAGAATTTCAAATAGCGAATTTGGAGTGTTAAATGATTAATTTGAAGAGAACATTGCAAATTTGAAATGTAAAACTATTAATTCGGTCCGTAAAATTAAGAATTAATTATTGAAGAGTGAAAAACCTACATACACCTATACAAAATTCTATGAAATTCCACTCACATAGACTACGGACTGCAAACAAAATTTAAACGTCAACTTTATTTAGCGCTTTGCAAACTACCGACCAGACTACCCTCTAAACCAGTGGTTCCCAACCAGTGGTCCGCGGACCACTAGTGGTCCGCAGAAGCCTAAATATGGTCCGCGAACGATTTTAATTTTATAACTGGGGATGGTGAGGTGAAGTTTCTGTTTGATTATCACAGTTAATTTTTATTATACCTAGATGCATAGTGGTCCCTGCTACCAAGAACGATATAGAAGTGGTCCTTGATCAAGAAAAGGTTGGGAACCTCTGCTCTAAACGAATAAACGTCAGACGCGGTGGGCGCGGTGCGGCGCGGCGCGAGTGCGGGCTGCGGGGACACTTGGAAAACAACATTTCCAGCGTTATTTGTTCCGCGGCCAGTGACAAGTGAGTTATGAACGACGGTCGTACAAATGATTATTATGTGGATATTTTATGAGTATATTATATTATAAGAATGCCCAAAGTATTTAAAATAAATAATTAAATTCTAAATAAATAAATCATACCTACTACTACTATATCTACTAGTTCAACTGCCACTCGAGGAAAAGAAATATTTAATATTTTCATTTTCTACGGTCTGGTATCAAGGTAAATCGCGGCGTTGAAGTCCTCAGCTCAACACGCATGCCTCCAGTATTTGCGTGATATAACATTAAACTGAAAAAATCTATATATGTATATATAAAACCAGTTTAGCTTACATGGTATGTAAAGATTGTCGCAGTTGAGATTTAAAATATTTATATTTAAAAAATATTATCATTTTTCTAGTTGGCTAAGATATTATAGCATATTCAAAATAGTTGGTTATAAAATGCATGCTTTATAGAACTCTCTTAGAGCTACGAAAATATTGTAACTATAACATGAAATAAAAAGAAAAAACTACTACTGTACTAAAACGAATATTATAATGTACATTTTTATTATTGTATTCTTTTGAGTAATTTTTTTAGCACAAAGTATAAGAACAGGTCAAAGCTTTGTGTTGAAAATTCACATCTGGCCTAAATTCCTGATGTAGTAGATCTAAGATCTTAATATTTTTTAAACATGTCTGATGTAAGAAGACTCCTGTGAGCGGAAGCGAAGCGAGTTCAATTCTCACAATATTCTAATTTTTTTTTATTTTTCGGACTGCATTAGGGACGTGATGTTTCTATAATAGCCTTTAAACCAAAAACAACTTTATTTTTAGTAGCTTACTTAGCGAGAGAGTTTATATTATATACTTAAATTAATAATCCAACCTAAATCAGGGCTGGATGATTCAATCAAACGATATAATACAATAATTCGAGTAAATCAGCATTTGAATGTACGACATTGTATTAATTTTGATAATAATGAATTTTACACGCGTAGCTTAAAGCTCGAAAATTTCCATTATATTATGCACAAAATGAACAATGAGTGAGAGTAAAACAGTCAACTGCACGCCAGTAGCAAATATTATTTGGTTAGGGTTGAACAAAGCTTGTGTGCCCTGAATATTGACATGATGTGTTACTATATACACAGTTTTAGGTATAGAAGTAAAATAGTCATATAAATTGTTAAATTGCAATTTATTTGAGCCAAGATTTCTTTTTTAACTTCACGCTGTATCCTGCATAAAGCAGGGTACGTAGAGGTAATTCGGTACTGGGTACTTAATGTTATGACAACCTGGCCCCCGCTTTTCACCGATTTTCGGCATTTATATTTCCGGGTTGAGAGATCGAGCTTATCGCCATGCTTTGCCTTGTTACCAGTGCGAGACGAAAAAATATTGAATATTTTATTTCTCTTTTAGTGGGGAATCGAACTCACAACTCGACAGTCGCGTCTACAGCCACACGCCAAATTCTAGAGGATATTGAGTGGCCGAACTCAACGCCGCGCTTTGACTCGACACCTGAGCGAAGAAATAAAAATATAAATTTTAATAAATATTTCACTTCCTCGAGTGGGGATCGAACCCACGACCAGTTGCGTTTACAATCATACATTATTATTAATCATACATTAATAAATAGACAGCGGCACTGAGTTCTGCCACTTAACACGTAATGCTCTCAGAATTCTGCGGAGAGTGGAGAAAGCAAGTGTCTTAACACTAAATTTTCCGGTTTTGTACGACCATGACCAATCTATATACTTATAATAAATCTGTAGAAAAGTCGTTTCTGTACATTGAAAATATTTAAGAAAAAATTAGCCAGGGTGTTAAAGGATAACTAACAGAATCCATTTCCAACATTTTTGGAATTTTTGTCTGTTTGTCTGTTTGTCTGTTTGTCTGTTTGTCTGTTTGTCTGTTTGTCTGTTTGTCTGTTTGTCTGTTTGTCTGTTTGTCTGTTTGTCTGTTTGTCTGTTTGTCTGTTTGTCTGTT
>JAATLQ010031815.1:0-12212 GCA_013421005.1 Heliconius erato x Heliconius himera
TGTTGTATGTGTGACAAAGCGTGAAGGTAATTTAAAATGTATAATAATCGCAAACTTAAAGATCTTATTAAATATTATCAACCATTAAAAAAGTGTGTATAGAGACTTTTATGTTTGGCGGTCGTTCTTCTGTAATTAGACCAGAAAAAAAAACGAAAATAACACACAAAATGTGTTTTTCATGTAAAAAGCATGAAGAACTCTTGAAAAATATGTATGAAAAGAAGCAGAAGAAGAAGGAAAGAAGTTTAAAAAATATTCCAGACGATCTCCCACTGTGCCACGATGGATTCTTTTTCTTAATGTATTTCACAATTTACCACATTGTTACTTTAAATATGTATATTGAATCAAAACGTTAGGTATGTTTGCTCTCCTAAGTAAATAACTTGGAGGACTGAATAGGAAAACTTATGTATAAGGAGGACCGCCTCGGAGGTGTCTGACATTGTTCTCAGAAGATGCTTTAGATTTTCATCACTTCGTGTCACTTTAACTTATTTTCTTCGGTAATGAGCGTTTCTTGTTTATTTTATTTTTAATCATCTACTCTAATCTAATCATCTATTTGAATTTAAACGTAACGGTTTTGGTTTCAATTTTCTCCCTGTACTAATACGACAAAGCGCGGCGTTAAGTTCCGTCAATCGGCTATCTCGAATGTCTCATAAAATTTAAGAAAGGAATGTCTTGCCTTAACTTAAATGAGATCCTTACGACTTATTACTGTTTTGTGGAAAATGAGGCTGAGTGTTTAGTTCCCTTTCAAAAATTATGAATGTGTTTAATAAAAATGTAAGATTCTTACTTTTGTTATGACTATTAAAACATATAACAATTCACGTAAAGTAATTTAATACTGACGACGTAACTTGTATGTAAGCAGCGCTCGCGGGGAGCCACTTCATAATAAACGTGACACTCTGACACGTCGCTCACACCTAGTTTACACGCTGATTGTCCCCAACTTCGAATTATGGTGCAAATGACGCTATTCAAATTAAAATTTACTGAGATTTTGAGTAGTTTCTTGATTAGTTTTTGATTTTAGAACTTGGATATGGTGGATACAAGTTCTACTTAGCTTTTTCCCGCATGTAGTAATTTCGGCAGAATGAAGTCAGTGTCATGCCACTCTGTTTTTGATTTTTAGCTTGAACTAGTGGTAGAGACCAGAGGTGAAATCTGCGCCACGACGGCCTCTGCACTTGTTTCGAAGATAATTTATATCTCATTATCAGTATCATAAAATCCAGTACAGACACCGCCAAGAATGTAGTTGAAGAATATGTCACAACAAGTTTATAATAAGACGAATTTTTAGATACAATTCAAACTATTTTTAAAGTTTCGCATTTCACGCGTGCCGTACGAGTCCACCTCGTACAGTCGATGCCATTTTGACCGCATTAGTGATCAGATAATCTCGTGGAGAAATATCGCTATTTGAGCTATTCCGCTGTATGCGTCGTCTGAATGCCCCGTCTAATATAGATTTACTTATTGAATGTAATCCATGTATGCCACACTATAGTACATTACAGCAGGAGCAAAGGAAACTTTGTATCAAGACTCTCCTTTTACTACTTTCTGCCAAATTTTTGATTCGTTATTTATTGGGTGGAGGAACTAAGTGCCGCATTTTGTTAATCAGGGCGTAGTGATGAAAATAGTGTATATCTTAATAGTATCATCATCTATCAAACAATTTTAAATTTAGATTAAAAGCAAAATTGGATAATGAAAGTTGGAAGAATTTTTTTTTATTCATTAGGTATCAAGATGTAGCCTCTCCTGTGACCAGATCCAGTGTATTGAGTGGAGTAACTGAACGCCGCAGTTTGTTAATAAGAATCCAAATGAAAGTACTATTATAAGTTAAAACGTATTTTAAATTCTATTTTAACTAACTTCTGAAGTCAAAGACAGAAATTCAAATGCTATCACTAAATCCAATTACATTAATATCAAGAACTTTAACTCGGTTACGGTAGCCGTAGTCCCGCAGCGACACTGCGTCAGATTTGAAAAACCACGGTTGTGGGTTTAGTTTCCACTCAGGGGTTTTTTTTAAATTTAATTTCCGGGCTCAAGTAAAGAGATGAGAGAGGCTCTAGTAGATAAAGCAAGGGGAAGACGCCACCACTCAACACGGAAAGTCATGAAAACTAATCGGAAATTGGGGACCAGGGTGTCTTACACTAGGTAACATTAGGTTCTTTCTGACTACCTGCTGTATATTTATTTATTTATTTAATACTTCATTATACCAACAATACATAAAATAGTAGCCCCCGTAGCCGGGATACAGCGTGAAACGAGGACTTTAACCAGACGGGTGTCAGACAAGTGACACCAACTTACGAACTTTAAGCTAAAATCTTCAAAGTTAACTTTTAAACAAACATTATGAGGAGAAAGGATGGAAAACAAATTTACAACATATGTATAAATTTGTCTGGAATAATAGGTTGTCTGGAAGAAATTGCTAATTAGCGATAAGACCGCCTTTTGTGCTTCACACAATGTTATGTGCATCTACTAGATGTAAGTTGTAACTTTGCTTTGCGTTATAAATTTGGAGGCAGAGAGACTTAAACTCACGCCTTTCAAGTACCGTCCAAAACAATCAAGTACCGACTCTAAGCGGTGGGTGTTTGATTTTATTTATCTATATATGTTCAATAATGTCTTAACTCTAAATTTCCTCTGTTTACTTGACTATACAGGAGAAATGTGAACTGCAAAAAAAACATATACATATATATATATATATATATATATATATATATATATATATATATATATATTCTTAATACAACTTATTCTTAAGCCAAATGAAGCGTTCGTAATTTGATTGTAGGTTTTAAATAATTGATTCGACGGCACGAACTCTTGTTGAAAGACGACGTAAACGGTCAATAGACAAGGTGTTATTTTTATTTTCTAAGATAGTTTTTGAATTTTATACTGGTGTCTCAAATATAATGATTGTATATATTTTAGTTTCACGCTGTATCCCACATAAGGTAGAGTAGATAGAAGGAATCTAGTGTTATGACACTCCGTTCTTCACTGATTTTTATTTCTCAGGTCTGTTTTGCATTTTATTTTCATTCATTACACAATATTGGGCAGAAACTAGTTAATCAAGTTTTAGTACTTATTCATCACGAATATTTTGTTTTTGTAAAACATTATTAAGTCAAAATTATTTGCTTTGATAAAGCTCCTTTTACAAAACCTAAACCAACACTAAGCAATCCCTAATGCTTGAAACACATAATGACTTATATTTATGAAACAATTAAAGGAGAACAGATCTTATTACCGAGGAAAAGAGAAGAAAGTCGAATTACCTTCTATTCTGCGCCCTCTTGATATGTGTCCCACAATCTGCTTGGTAACCATCTAAAGTTGTCTCCTTGTCGCGACTTTAGACGGACCTCATCCATGGTCATGTATAGAAACATAAGGATTGATTTAAATAGGTTTGTAGAAGAATCTATACTCAGTAATATTCTAAGATTCTATAGAGTTTATTTGTTGAACGCGCTAATGTCAGTAACTAGTGTATGTGAACTTAGCAGAGCATTGTCCAGCAGATCAAAAATAAAATAGAGTTCTCTTCGCATGCAGATGATTTAAATGAAATATACATTTAAATAAATATTTCATTTCCTTGTGTGGGCATCGAACCCAAAATCGTCGCGACACAGTCACAACTTTGTGCCCGTGGGCCACGACGGCCTCATTCAAATAATTCTATAAGTTTAAATTGGTATAATATTTAGAGTAAAAGTAAGGCTAGTAATTAATTTATATTAACACCATTACGTTGTCGATAGCGACTCACGTAATCTGTTTATTATAATAGTAAATATTGTTTGTGTACACAGCTGTCGCTCACAGGATTTCACTATGTAATAATAACAAATTGTATGGAATTATATATTTGTTAAGCTTCAACCTGCGGCTTTACGCGCGTGGTCGATTATAAATAAGCTACAATTAAAAGAGATAAATACCGTTCCGTTACCGTTCTTGGTTACCGTATAAAAACCATGTAAGCTTGGTTTTTATGTAGCTTCAATTTTTTACGCAAGAACGATAGCTCTCGTTGTTTTCTATTTTTTTTCTTCTACTTGTGTATACTTGTATAGCGTGATGTAATATAATCCATGGCCTTTCTCGATAAATGTCCGATAGCCCATTTATCCAGCCCACAAAAGGATTTTTTCAATACTAACCAGTAGTTTTGAGATAAGCGCGTTCAAATATACATTTTTTTTCTACTTACAATATTGGAATAGATAGATTTTAAAGTGCTATTCCACTTCAAACTTTTTAAAGTTGCGGGGTTTAAGTCCAGACCTCTGGGAAATCATCGAAGCGCTCTCATGACTAAGTCATACGTTGTCTCTTGCCAATTGATAATTCTAAGCAATTTAGCAAAATAGCAAAAATCAAATAAATAAGTTGTAACATGCGTGTAACAATTTCGATGTAGCTCAATAAGTGCGTATGATTAAATGGGTTAGATTAGTTTCTTAGAAGTGTAAGTTAAAATTTAAATTTTACGTTACGTTTAAATTTTTATACATTTTTTTTTTAAATGTCTTTATATTATTTTTAGCTTCGCGCTGTATCCTGCACCGCACGTAGCATTATGGACAAAGGGAATCTGGAAATCTAGTGTTACGACATCTTCGTAAAATATTAAATATTTCGTTTCCTCGAGTGGGAATCGAACCCACAACTTGTTGCATTTACAGTTGCATGCTTGTGACTTGTGCTTGTTAAAACGGTATTTCTATTTTAGATTTAAATAGCAAAAGATTGTCACAAAACGATTAAACCAGAACAAAACCCCATCTGTCCCTTGCGGCCGCGGGATTGATTTTTGAGTGATCAACGTCACCGCAACAATGCGTCCTCAGCAACCGAATATAGGTCAACAGTAACCGGGAGTACAGTCGGTGCGAGAGTGCAGCTCGAAAAATGTACAAGGAAGTGGGAAATTAGAGCTTAAATGTAGGTTATTCAGAGGCTAGAACATAATCAATATACGGTTATCTTATAATTGATCGCTTAAAGAACGAAATATATGGTTTTTTTTATTATAATTTTAACTAAGCACTACGACACGTGGTCCGTATTTTTTTAACTTTTTCATTATTATTAGCTAATCATCAATTTTATAATTGTCTGCTGCTTAAATAAGGCTTATAACTAGAGATAATTATCTAAATATGTAATTCCTAAGAAAGTCCAGGTATTTTTAGATTGCCTTTTTCTTTGTAAATATTTCACTTATTATCTATTAACTTAATATCTATTACAATTTAACAATTTATATATTCTAAGTGCCTATCGGAAGATGGATCAGCCTTTTGACTGCATCGTCTTCGCTGCCGCTGTAAGCAGCAGTAGCAGCTGTAAGTGTGTCGCGTTATTGCGACGACTGCGTGCGGGACGCTGTCATGCAGCTGTAATTTTGCCGATTTCATGTTCATTACTACTACCATCACGATCGTCAGACCCTGAGCTTCGTGAATCGTTAACACCTTTGAACCTGTACTCACTTCATTTCACTTCATTGTTGAATCATGGAGTCTTTCTCCTCTTGTGTAAAAGTGAGGTAGAAGGTGTTTTTAGGTCTTTTGGCACCGGCGTCGCCTTGATGTTTACAATATGTGCACTGCCCTTTTTGCTGAGTATATACCGCAGTACATTTCTCGTAGGGCCTAAGCGACGTCCATGGGGCTTCTATGGGTACAAAGTAGGTTTTTGCTGATGCTTAGCATTTGGGATGGACTGCGGTAAAGCATATTAAAGAGATTCTCCCGGTCAATATAGGGAAGTTGATTTACATCTCCGATCAGTAGTAATTCTTCTGCTCGGGAAATCCTAGCAGCCGTCACTATTGCTCCAAAATGATTCATCAGGGCTTCATCTACCATAAGGCGCTTGCACCTTTCTGATTTTCTCACCCCGTTAACCAGTATTGAAGCGATAGTGCGAACCTTACTTTTTGCTAAGTTCCCTATGTTTACCGACAGTTTCTCCCGGAGTTCTTTGGCTGCCTCTGTGGTAGTGGTGACAATAGTGTCTTTATTCAAGTCAAAGTGTTTTAGAATCCAAGTTGTTTTACCGCATCCGGGGACCCCATTGACCCACTGCATCCCAGGTACCTCCCATTCCGCTGATGATGTGGGTTCTAGAGTGTTGTCGAAGTTTCTGGCCATCTCTAACATTTTATCCTCTAGCATCACTTTCGTGCACTTGGCGACGACAACAATGTGATTATTATCAGTTAAGTTGAATTTGAGGTTGCCTGTTTGTCTGGTTTCCTCTTCATCCAACCCCACAAAGCCAACTGCAGCATTATACGCCGCCATGTAACTGCCGTTCATGTTGTCTGTAATGGTTTGGGCGGTATCGTTGTTATATATGGCGGCTTCTGCCTCCATGAGCTTTACCTGCAGGATCGAGTATTATCCCTGAAAGGCAAGCATTATTTCCTTGCAAGTTCTGAGCTTTACTTCTTTAGTAGCTTTAAGGACTGCGAGGAATTCAAGGAAAGCATTCTTGTAATGGTCTTTGTGTCCCATGTTCGGCACCCCAGATTGGGTGTTTTTACTTGATTCATAGCCGCTCTTGTTAACTTTGGCCATGTTTTTACAGCGGTAGTCTTTGCAGAGTCCCTTGCGATTTTATCTATGGCCATCACCTGGGTTTCATGAATTGATGGTTTCCTCCTACCTAATTGGTTTTCAACGGCAGTAATAAAGGCGCTGGATGCGCCTCTTGCAGCAGTGTGTTTCGGTTTGTTTCCTGCACGTTTTGCCTGTTCCTCTGCTGTCTTACGTTGGTAGAGTTCCGTGAACCGCTTTCGAGGGTAGATGGGGGGTTTACTTTCTGGGTACCCAAGTGATTGAGTTTTAGGTAACTGAGATCTTCACCTCTGTCCTCATACGCTATCACTTCATGTTGTTCTGAGGCTTTTATGCATTCCAGTCGGTCTGCCACTTCTCCTTTATTATAGTCAACGACCATAGCGTCTACACTTATCACACGAGCTCCCTGTCCTGTCATTTCACTTACTACTGTAAGCAGTTCCTGTTAACGTTCGAAGGGCGTCCGTTCCCCACAATCGAGTAGTATGACCAATTTGTTCTTTGATCTCACTACTCGACAGTTTATGCCTCCAGTCGTCCTTATCGGTAGCGCTTCGTATATTTTTCGTCTTACTGCCGTTCTTTTAGTGCTCCCGTTCAATAAACAAGCTAGACCAGGTGAAATTGCAATAAATGTATTATTTCTAGATCTGCAAAAGCTTATGCCTAACCTTTCAGTACTGTCATCCATAAAAAGAGCTACTCCCTTAGTTCGTAATGTCGGTGTACCCGGCTTGTTGCAATAACTGGATCATTGTAGTATATTGTGTATGTTTTAATGTATGTGACGTTTTTGTGAGATGCGGGTGAGTTTTGGAGCTTCTTTTACAGTATTTGTAAGTGGTGCGTACAGAGTACGTGAGTCTCTTTGTCCCAAAGAGCTATTTATATTGCATGCAATATGAAAGGCCCTTTCAGCGTAACCGAGGAGCGCTTGCCGGGAGTTTGGATCTGCCATGATGTTTGGAAGATCGACCTCGGTTAGGTCTCTATCAATTGCCATATCAAGTTCGAAGCGGGCGGCAGCATATCTGGGGCACTCCAATAATATGTGCCATACCGACTCTGTTGTATTCTCATCGCATTCACAGCTTGATGAATCTTTTAACTTGAATCTGTGCAGGTACTCTGCTGTACCTCCATGACCCGTCAACATTTGGACCTGTAAAGGAGTAAATCCTGTCGTCCTTACAATTTTGTAGGCTACTTCTACATTTGGTAGGATTTTTTTGGTAACTGCCCCCGTCTGGGATGATATCTGTCCTGCCGTATGCTAACGGACTCTTCCCAGATCGATCTTTTAACATATGACAAGGGGATTTTCTCATAGTCGCAGATAGTACTTGTAAGTGCCGCGCTTTTTGCCAGTTCATCGGCACGTTCAATAAGGAAATATATGGTTTCAGCTGCAGGTTATTTTCACACAGAGAGAAGTTAGTGTCGACATACTCCGTTGACTGCTATTTGGCCGAATTGAAAACATTGTATATTGAGTGAGAGCTAGCTCCAAGCTCCTATTCCGCCAAATAATACTTTGAATTAATATTCTATTACCAAAAACTTTTATTATATCTTTGCCTTCAGGCTGTGACGTGCAGGGGATATACCAGAGTATACTGAGGGAACCTAGTGTTGACACACTCCAAAATTGGGTTTAAAAATGGATTTCCACCCAATTTTGAAGACATTCCGTGCTTAATGACGAATCTCAACACTACTCTTTGTCTAGTTACTATAGCAATTAAAATGAAAATAAATTATTCCCTCGAGTGGGAATTGATCCCACAACAATAATATAATAAATAGTATATATTTAAAGTATGTTATATGTACTGCGTCAGTTACTTACAGCAAAAACACTTAGAGGCACGTCACCTATTCTACATCCACAAACAGTCACTGAACTTTACATCCACAGTCACATATACATTGTATTTCAATGAAATAGCTACTCTTAATTAAAATTTTATTTATATATTTACAAGTTATTTTTTACCTAATTTTATAATAAACATGCTTAAAAACATATATTTTAACACTTTAGTTAACAATTTTGACAAGTGTTGAACCAATTGACACAATGTCAAACTAAAAAAGAAAACGATTATTAATTTAATTTTTTAATGATCAATGACAGTCATTTAAGGACATCGACACAATCGAAGCCACAGGCAGAAATTAGTTCAGAAATAAACATTAATAGTATTGTAATCAAATGACTAATCGCCACCCGGCACAGATCGCTAACGAGACGAGTTTAAAATACAAAATGAATGTTGATTTTACCCCCAACGAATTACTCAAGATTTCTTGAAATTCTAATTCTTGTTTCCCTAAAGGATATTTTTATACTTTAAATAACTGAAGTTTTTTATTTATTTCATAGAATACCTTAAGATTTGACTATAATACTACAGAAATAGAATAGATATAGAGAAAGGATGAGGCGTTAAAAGAAGAATGAATTCGTTATGAAGGCTCCTTGGGGAGGTGAGGGGAACACAAAAAGAGGATTTCCTGACATTCCAACGGGGAAGGGAAAACTAGGGAATTTACGGTTTCTTAGTCCATGCAAACAAAGTTGTAAACGACAACTAGTCCGATATGATCCAAAAAGAGAAATATTATAAAAATCATTATATCTATACTAATGTACTAATATTATAAAGCGGAATAGTTTAATTACAAATGGGCTAATTACAGGAGTTACTGCTTCGAATTGAACAGTCGTTTTATTTTGAGCAGTCCACCTCTCGAGGGAGGCTATAGGCATATATCACGTTTAGAGCTTGTAACTGATATCCCAAACTTTTTTAAAAATATTATTTTACAGATAATGCATTGGCTCATGATGTGTCTAGTGGTTAGAATCGTTTATAGTTGTGATCGTGAAGAACCCAAAATCTTTTAGAGATTCAGAGATAACAGTATTAAGAATTTAATAATATGCCATTAGAAGGTATCGCTTTAATAAGATATTTGCCATCAGAAGTTGTTCTTGTGTCAGTTATTTAGATAACTGGAAACTCGACAATATGACATTGTCATAACTCGAAGCTCGTCCGAGGAAAAGCCAAGAGCGCGTCCTATCTTCCTCCCCAGTATAACTGCCAACTAGTTATAATAAAAGGAAGAAAGAGTACGGGCACCGCCCCGCCCCTACACCGTGAATTCCGACTAGACCGCAGCTTTACAGTCATCGTTGCACCCTCTGAGACGTTTGTGTGTGACCTTTCCGAAGGTACTTGTTACGCTTCTTTATATTAAGATTATATTAGAATAGTGATTCGTGATGTTGATTGATTTGTGAGATCAATATAAGTCGTTGGAACGAACGCACTACCGCTAGGCGGCCGATATGTTAAATAAACGCACGGCACACACCCCACAGTCATTTCTTGAACACACGCACACACCCGTAGGAGCAGGGCGGATACTACTACATACACCGGAGCTGGGACATAAAATAGCACCACACACCTACTAGACGTATACCAAGTCGTAGAAGTGGTATACAATATGTCAACGACCAACGCCATACAAGCATAGCTTACGTACCGCGAGCGTACTGCGAGACGGCGTCAGCCACGACATAGTTAATGTCGCTATAACAGTTCGCATAAGCCCATCACGTCAGCCTTCGCGACGTCAAGCAACATTCAATATTATAATAATGTTCAAAGATCACTTTAAACCACAATATGTGTCGCTCCTACACATATATTGCCTTTATAAGAAATTCGATCCTAAAAGATCGTGCCATCATAGGCTTCGAATTATATATTATATTTATAATATACTTGATACGAGTCTTTATGTGCATCATATTTATTTGTACCGTAGTACTTAATAGTTCGACTCGACCGCTGCCTTCCGAGCATCACCACCACCTATATAGACGGAACGACGGTCGCGACACTCGGGACGACAATACACGAACTCGTCTTGATTAATATGGTGTTCAATATATATAGTTTGTATTATTCATAATTAACTATGTTATTCATGTGTAATGCCATGCATATTTTATTTTATTTATTTATTTTTAACTTATACCCAATATACTGTTACAAGCTTCAATAAAATCCATTATATTAACTGTATTATTAACTGCCGTGCCACAGTGGTAAGTGTGACAAGTTGGGTGTTCTATTCTAAGTCGAGAACATGAAATATTGAATATTTTATTTCTACGCTCTAGTGACGAGGCTATGTGCTGAATACAGCGTGAAGCTAAAACAATATAAACATTTTCAATGTTACTTAGAACTTAAAAATCAGAGTCAGTCGTGGCACAGGAGCACAAGCGTACGAGTGTAAACGCGATGGTTATAGATTCGATTCCCATTTGGGGGTATGAACAATTAAATGTTTCCATGTCTTTGCTCTGGTAACGAGGCAGAGCGCGGCATTGAGTTCCGCTACTCAACACGCAATGCCTCAAGAATTTGGTGGACAATTTCCCATGTCTACCCTGCTATGTGCGGGATAAAGCGTGAAGCTGAAAAAATAATCAGAAAAATCTAATTATTCTACAACTGGGACAATCCGCTATATCTCTCGCCGCGAAGATATCATATCTCTACAAAGTTTCATGTAAACAATGTTGTCAATTTAACAGTAGAGACAAAGGCACGCGCGTCGCTGTACGATATGACCGACTGACTGACCTGAATGGAAATGAAACTTAGTATTTTATCATTATTATTTAAGTTTTTATTATTTAGTGTGTAGTTTTCAACCGTCTTAAGAAAAGGAGGTTGTTACTTCGAAATATACGGAGATAATAATATTGTTACAGTTGAACAATAATTGAGTACTTTATAGAGGTCTACTAAGGGCTCCGACTACACACGTGCTTGGGAGAATAATAGCTATATAATATTAACAAACATTATACGTTACATACACATACAGATGCACACATTTAGAATGTTTGTCCGCCAATTTCTCGGTAACTGAGAGTCATATGCAGATGATTAATTTATTGAGGTACACTGCAAACTAGCGGCCCCGCGACTTTGTCCGCTTGAACTATAAGAAGTACACGCACACAGCAAACACAGTTTTGTTCCCGGGTAAATTCCGGTCTCGCGAGAAGTCCCATACCGATCAGTTCAGATGGTCAAAAGATTTAGCCAAGTCAATAAAACAGTTGTATAAAATAGCTAGCTAATAGGTTAAGCCGTTTCTAACATCAGCGTGAATAAAAGCACAGAGAAACAGACAACAAGTATAAAAATTATTGTTTCAGTTCAGACATCGATCAGTTACGATTTTATTATTATTATAGACTAGCGACCCGCTCGCGGCTTCGCCCGCTTAAACCACAAAATTATTTAATTAACACACTGAATTATGTTCGTGTTTTGATATACCTATAATGTATGTTTGCAACGCAATGAAGATTTTTAATGAGAAATTTATTAAAACTTTTGGTCGCATTTTCGTACCTCCCATGAGAATCTTCACTTGAATTTTTGAAATAAAAACACAACTTATCGATACTTACAATAAAATCCTAACTCATCG